>JBCNJP010000010.1:103433247-103579975 GCA_039602395.1 Deinandra increscens subsp. villosa | reverse complement strand
TCGCCGGAGCTGCGACAGCCGAGGGTTGCAGGTCGTCGGAGGTGGACGTTAGGTTGCCGACGAAGAAGGAGGGGGGAGGAGGAACCGGTGAGGTTGCTCTCTCTCTTCTTTTCTTTTCAATTTGTCTTTTCTTCTTTTTCATTTGATTTTTTTCTAAAATGGGTGTTTTCTAAAAAAACATTTCAAACTTACAGAACAGCCCCTCCTAACCTTATCAACTTACATGACTACTCCCTGACATATAAAATGACTGAAATACCCTTCCTTTTAACAGAAAAAACTAACCCATGTTTGTCCGAGGGACTCAGATGACAACGAAATGCAAACCTCAGGTGAGATTTGTTAATAATTTAAAAATCGGATGCAGGTGGCAAATATGGCCAAACCTCAGGGATGCAAATAGTAATTTACTCAATAGATAATTATGGAAGCAACTCGCTATAAGGGTTTTTTTGTGGAGTTCCCAATTATTTTTTTAAGACTTACATGAATATTACAAAATTACAAAGATACCCCCTACGTAAAAAAGTTCACGCTTATTGATGTAAAAATTTTAGCTCTTTTTCCACACTTGAAAATGTAATAAAAATATTTATTTTTCACTTTCAAGTATGTGATAAAATTTTATGTTTCTTCACATGTATAAGTGTGAATTAATTTTATAATATCTATTTCACTTTATTAAAATGTGAACATTTTTGTTTACATTTAAAAGTGTGAGGCTTTTAGTAACTTTTCACACATTAAACACTTATAAATGTGAATAAATTTTAAACGTTTTTAATTGTGAATTTTACGACAAAAAAATTCACGCTTTCAAAAAATGTGAAGAAAAAAAATGTGAACAATTCAAAATTTTGTTGTAGTGATTTGAACTTATAACTTTTTGGTAAAGAATAACCGATGTATCACCAAGGGACCTATCCCACTTTTAAATGAAAAAAATCTAGTTCCGCCTTTGATTAAGTTGACCCTCTAAATATAAATGTCTAGTTCCTCCACTGTGCGGAACACAAACTCAATTGATGTGTTGCAAACACATCCTATTTTCCGAGTCTTTTCTGTATATATTTGAGTCAATTTGAGTCGGTTTTTATTAGTTTTAGTTGTTTTTATTTAGTTTGAGTCTTTATTTATGTTTTTGAGAGTTTTCGTAGGTACTTAGTGAATTTCCGAGGCCACGAGAGAAGCGGACAAGATTGGACAAAGAAATTAATCGAAGTGTTGCTGAAAAGTGTGTCCAGGCGTATCGCCTGGACCATGGGAGTCAGGAAGCGATACACGTGAAGCAGAGAAGTCAATGGCGGTTTAAAAAGTCAAAGACGACTATTTTGTCGTCTTGTGAGTCCCAGGCGTATCGCCTGGGAGAAGAGAGGCAGTAGGCGATACACCTACAAGTATAAAATTCGGAAACTTAGCCTGAACATTATAAATTCGATTTTAGGGTTTGAGTTCGACATTCTTCGACTTCCAGACGAACTCAGAGGCGATTTTGGGCGAAATTGAGAGCAGAGAAGGCCAGGGACAAAGGAGGAAGCATCGGTGGATCAATACTTCAACACAAATCATCATCGGTTTACCGGGTTTTCTTCTCCATTCTTGTCGGTTTTTAGACTTAACCATGTTTTCTGTCAAAGACCAGATTTTTACTATTATTATAGACATTGACATGATTATAGGCTAAGTAATTTGTATTGCCTAGACCTAATTGGATGAATACTTAGTATTTATGATATTACTCGGTTTTGATTGATTGATTGATGTTACACTTTTATTAAATTCCAATGGTTGCAAAGTTTGATGCATATGTGTGTTGTGAGCAGATTGTTAGTTGGTAACTATTGCATGATTTACCCGTGGATGTCTTTCGGTTTAGGTAGATTTTCTAAAGCAGTTGACTTTAGGGTTAATTGCGATACAGTGGTTTAGGGTTTTCTTAAACTATTGCATTGATTGTTGATTAGTTATTTGTTTGCAATGTGCTGCCTTTTTTAAGACTCAAAAGGTAAAGAATTGTCGGGTAATTGGGTTGGTTAAAGAAATAGGGGTGCATTGTCTCAAAAGGAAGTGTCCTAGGGATTTGGTCAACTTGTTATTCCGTGTCAGTCATGGTAGGTATTGGTAGCTCCTGATAGCCTAGGGTACCTTAGATTAGGTTCAAGGGTGGCTAGGTTTAGTTGAGGTGGGACGTACTCAAAAGGTGAACTCTTGTTCGGGCGTTAGAAGTGTTAGCTAGGAAGGACTTAAAAGGTGAACTAGCCACCATCAGATCGATCAAAGCTGAGTGAAGTTGTAGGTATTAAGTAGGATTCCGGGTAGGGGTGTTCAAAAATATCCGAGTCCGAATCCGTATTCGAATTATCCGAAATTTCGTATCCGAATTATCTGAAATTTTCGGATATCCGGAATTTCGGATATCCGAAAATTCGGACTTGGACTTGGACAAGAATTTACAAAATTTTCGGAAGTTTCGGATACCCGGTATCCGAAAATTTAAATAAATAAAAATAAATTTTATAAAAAAAAAAGGAATTATTGAATATTTGGACTATGTTTATTTGTTTTGTCGTTTTTTTTGTCGAACTTATGTTTATTTGTATTTGAAGATTTGGAATATGTATATTTGTTTTGTCGTTTTATCAGTTTTTTTTTTTGGTTAAATTGTGGTTTTTTAAAAAAAAACTGGATTTTCGGATATCCGTTTTAACTATCCGAGTCCAGTCCGAAATTTCGGATATCCGAAATTTCGGATATCCGAAGTTTCGGATATCCGAAATTTCGGACTTGGACTTGGACAACGAAAACTGATATCCGAAATTTTTGGATACCCGAAATTCGGATATCCGAAATTCCGGGTATCCGGTTTTGAACACCCCTAATTCCGGGTCTAGGTGATAATTTTCTCTATTCTAATTTCCCTAAGGTTTTCCTATTTTCGTTTGTTAGTTGCGAGTTAAGTTATTTAAATCAATTCACAAATCTCAAAAACCCAATTTTTTCAGTATTTCCATTTCTTAGGTCTAGGTTAATTCTTGTTTATTAAAGTGTCCTAGGTTCGATATCCCGGTCTTCCTTAGCTATTCTGCGATCCGACAGGTTCACTGCCTTAGGGTTCGGTTCGGTTTAGGTTGTTTCGGTAAAATTAGGTGTGTCTTAGGTCTAGGTTTTAGGTCTATTTTATTAGTACTTTTAGTGTCGTTCCGAGCACATCAAGTTTTTGGCGCCGTTGTCAGGGACACTTCGCAATAGCAAGATTAACTTAGGTCGTCGTTAGGAAATTTTGAATCTTTTAGGTTTTTCAGTGTCTAGAGTCTTAGGGTTTTCCTTTCTCGAGTCTAGATCTTTAGGTTTGTCTCTTTTCTAGTTTTTGTTTTTGTCTTTTTGTCGTTTTATGCCACACACCCATTCGCGAGGTCCGCCTGAGCTTTCACCACTTTTCTGATCCCGACACGGACATTCGTGAACGGTTCCGCCTCCTTCGCACGGAACTCGAGGCGTTCATCATTTCCACCACTCACTCCAAACCGTCCACATCCACGTCCACACAAATTCCACGCGACACTAAACCCATTCCATTCCCCGACCTTTGATCCATGGCGGCACGTCGCACCTTCCACGAACAGGCCAGTGCCGGAGATAACGACGCTCAGTTTGCCATTGCTCCAACCACGATTGACAACACCGCAAATTGGCAAGTTCCGTCCCACATCATCAATGCACTTACACATTCAATTCAATTTCATGGACGTGAGGACGAAGATGCTCCGATGCACATATCGCGCTTTATCCGTATCTGCAATACGTTCGGACTCACGGGAGTCACGAACGATACTATCTATCTGCGTCTGTTTCCGTTCTCCCTTACCTCTCGAGCCGCCAAGTGGCTCGAGACGCTTCCGCCAAATTCAATCGCCACCTGGGACGATTTGAAATCGAAATTCCTGAAGAAATATCATCCTCCAGCCAAGGCTGCACGTACTTGGGAGGAAATCCACTCCTTCAGGATGGACCCTGATGAGCCTTATTCGGTTGCTTACGAACGTTTCAATACCCTTTTGAGTAGATGTCCGCAACACGGGTTGACGGATTGGGCGATCATCGAAATGTTTTACAGTGGACTTCCTTATTCGGTTCAGAAGGAGTTCACTATTTTGGCTGGAGGTCACATGATGGAAAATCTCACCGTTGATGAATGTAAATCACTTTTCGAGAGCTTTGCACTTGCTGAACAGCAAACACCCGGAGATCGGAAAGCCACCTTTGCCCCGAAGAGATCACTTGCACCTTCTACATCAACTCGGGGTGTTCATCACATAGGCTCAGAGACCATGAAGCCTAAGGAGTTAGAGAATATCTACAGGGCTTTAGAAGAAACCAAACTCCATATTAAAGCCAAATGTGAGCTGTGTAGAGGCACTCACGACACCCGAGACTGCCCGCTTGCTCCCGCTGAGCAGGTCGACTATATTGGAAACCGAAACCAGTTCGGTAATTCTTTCCAGTCCGGGTGGAGAAGTGGCCAGAATTCAGGATGGCGAGAGGGAGGAAAACCACCTGGTTTTCCATCGAGGAACAACTATGGAGGAGGAGATGACGGGTCTAGTATTAAAGAGATGAGGGAGCTTATAGCTAACCAGACCCAGATCCTATAGCAGATCGTGACGTGAGATGAGGCGACCCAGAAAAAGCTGATGGAGCATGACACGTTATTGAGAAATCAAGAAGTTTCATTCCTGGATTTACAGCATTCGGTGGGAGATATAGCGAAGCAGCTGAAGGAGCTTAATTCCCGCGGGGGTCAGTTTTCCGGCAATACTTACAAAAACCCCAACGCGAATATTAATGCCATCACTACTAGGAGTGGGAGAGTAGTTGAGGGTCCATCACCGGCGGTAGTTGAGGAGGAGCCGGTTGATGAGGTTAGCGAGCTCGAGAGTCCTGACGTGAGGGTGCATCCTAGCGTAAAGCCAACAAGTACCGCACCAATCATGATATAGGAGTTAAAGAAAAGCTGCATGTTGGAGAGAAGCCATTGAAATGGGAAGCTGCTAAGGAGAAGAAGAGAGTTAGATTTGCACCTCAACCGATTACAGCTGATGACCTGAAGCGTGTGCCTTATCCGGAGAGATTAATTCAACAGAAGAATGCGCGCGAGTATGGTCAGTTTCTTGATATTCTTAGGCAACTTAGGATTACTTTACCATTTACAAAATTTTTAAATAAAATGCCTAAGTATGCAAAATTTTTGAAAGATATGTTAAGTAGTAAAAAGAAACTTGAAGCCTTATTTGATGTTACTCTTGATGCTAATTGTTCAGCTGTTTTTCAGAATAAATTACCCAAGAAACTTAACGATCCGGGGATTTTTACAATTCCTTGCATTTTTTGTAGTTCTTCTGTTACATATGCTTTAGCTGATCTAGGTGCTTCTATAAATGTTATGCCTTTATCTATTTTTCAGCATCTAGGTTTAGGAGAGTTAACCCCTACTTGCATGAACATATCTTCAGCTGAGAAGTCTGTAGTGAGACCCAAAGGTATAGTGGAAAATGTGATTGTGAAAGTTGATAAGTTTTTATTCCCTATTGATTTTGTGGTGGTTGATAGTGATTATAAGCCTAGTTGCCCTTTGATTCTAGGTAGGCGCTTTCTTAGGACTGCCCGTGCTTTAGTGGGTGTATTTGAGGGTACTATAACTTTAAGGGTTGAGAATGAGATTGTCATGTTTAAGGTAGGTGGACAAGAGGATAGTGGAACCAAATCGGTGTGCTTAATAGGTACTTTGATATCATTCATCGATCTAGTGGTGGTAGGTAATCGATTAGAGGATGAAGAGATTGAGGAGGATGAGTGTGAGGAGAGCACTGGGGGCTTAGTGGAAAAAGTTGAAGTTTCTGACCCGTTAGGAAAACCCGGTGAAGTAGAGAGTGACGTGTTGGTTGAGCATAAGTGTGGGGAGGACTCCGGGGAAGACATGGTAGTTGATGAGGTGTTGAAGGACCCATTAGGAGAACCCGGAGGGATGGAGAGTGTAGAAAAGGAGTTGGTAGTTGCAGAGGTGGTTAGGAAGACCACACTTGGTGATCTAGGTGTTTTAGATGATGATATAGAATTTAGACCAAGTGTGGGGAAGTTGGTGGTAATTAATAATGCCCATGACCCGGCTTTGAGCTTTCTAGGTAAAATTCGATTTCTTCCGGGTAGATATAAGCATTGGAAGGTTAAACACTTGGTGGATTTAGTGAAGTTTGGTGCTTTATGGGTTAGAAAGTTAGTTGGTAGTTGGGAGGATGACAACCGGGTAAAAACCGGTAGTTTTGTGGTGAAGGATCTGAAATCAAAGCCTCCGGATGGTGTGGGAGGTTGTTTTTATGTTTTGTGCTAAATGATGAAATGTCCGGGCTGTATATTTTGTAAATGTGTCTTTTATTTTCTATAATTTTTGGTTTTCGTGCATTTTACGTCTTTTCGGTTTTGTATTTTTTGGTGTTTTCAGGTGATTCGGGAAGCTCAGGAGGTGAAAAGTGGGACGAGGATTTCCGGGTTGAATGTGCAGGTTAAAAGTGCAGGTTTGCTGGGAGAAATTTGACCAAAAGGAGCTGAAGGAAAAAAACAAAGAGATAGGAAATTTTCAAGCCCGAAATTCTGTAAGTTCCCTGGAAATATCGTTCCAGGCGTATCGCCTGGAAGGTCGGCAGGTGTAGGCGATACGCCTGGAGAGCAGTCAACCGTCGGGTGGTTTGTTTCTTCGCGATACGCGAGCAAGTGTAGCAGTTCTTCATGATACGCGAGGGGGTCGGTGACCAAGAAATTTTTCTAATTTTTAAATTTTGATTCGAAGGTTTGTGAGGTCTCGTTTTTTCCAGATGAACACCATTTCAATTTAATTTTTCTTTTTGTTTTATTTCGTCCTTGTTTATGCTTTTTGATTTTATTTTTCGTATTTGTTACTAATGTTCTGGTCGAGTCGAGCCAGTTGTTTTGTTTGTTTTGTGTCTTGCAGGTCCGAGGATATTCACGCTTTATATTTGCTCACGGAATTCAATGGAGGACCTTTGGATAAAAGCTCGCCTGTCACTAATCAAAATTACAAATCAGGGGAGTTTGTTCCGATTTTTCTTTTTATTTTAAATTTTTGTTGCATTTTTATTTTTCTCGTTCGTGAGTTTATTTTTATTTCTGCTTTATTTTATTCTCATCCACATTGAGGGCAATGTGTGATTCAAGTGTGGGGTTGGGAAGCCTTGCGTCTTTGTTTTTACTTTTAGTGTGTTAATGTTTGAATATTTTTTTTGAAAAAATGTTCAAAAATGTCCAAGAAGCTGGCTGCAATTAAATGGAAGATGATAGGTAAAACTGGGAATTGGTGTTCTAATGTGAGCTTAAATGTGAAAATAATGAATAAAAAGTGAATGAATAATATGGTAAAGTGGTAAAGAATGGTGAGAATGGAAATCATTACTAAACTATGATGTGTCGGTAGGTCCAGCTGACCTAGGAGTAGCTTAAATAGCCTGTGTGTTTATTGTTGTATAAATATGTAAACTCAGACTGTTAGTGGGTTCCCATTTTAGGAGTGATAGGAATACTGAAACTGAGGATTAAAAGGAAATAGACCACTTTAGGCTAGATACTTCTATGTCCTTAGAATAACCTGGCACACCAATGTGGTGGCGCCCCATTTGTCCATCATGAGCATATTAGGTAATAAATTGGTTAATATTTTTTTAGAGTGAAGGGACAAAATACTCATGTACAAACTAAGGATAGTATCCCGTGGTGCGTGCCTCTGATGATGTCCTGGATCTCGCGGGCAAAATACTCACGTATGATTTTAGGGATAACATCTCGCAAAAGATTGCCTCTGATGATGCTCGTTGGTAATCTTATTTAAAAGTGACCAATAAAAAAATATATAAAAAAATGAAAAAAAAGAAAATAGAAAAAGGAAAAAAAATATGGTAGATTAGAGAATAAATGCTCAAAAGTTTCATATTCCATCCAAAAAACCATCATTCTTTGGACATCTTAGTATATGGTTTAAGGATGGTGAAAAAAAATATATAAAATACTAATCTTTATTATCCTTTGCTGTGACTGAATATGATTCGGTAGTAGGTTGAACTTGAGCTTTCTTTAGTGGGACCCATATGTAGACTGAACTTCTATTCGGTAATTTCATAAACACATGGGGGCGAAACAAAAGGTTAGTGGTTGGGCTTAGTCGGACCGAAATATCGGCACTTATAGTTAGTGTGTTATTACGTTGTGGATTGTGGAATAGTATGGTGGATTTATAAATTTAATTTTGAATACTTAGAAGTCAATCTCCTGGTTATGATTCCATTGCAGTATTTTTCAAGGACAAAAAAAGAGTCAGTGTGGGGATGTTTGATGTGTTGCAAACACATCCTATTTTCCGAGTCTTTTCTGTATATATTTGAGTCAATTTGAGTCGGTTTTTATTAGTTTTAGTTGTTTTTATTTAGTTTGAGTCTTTATTTATGCTTTAGAGAGTTTTCGTAGGTACTTAATGAATTCCCGAGGCCACGAGAGAAGCGGACAAGATTGGACAAAGAAATAAATCGAAGTGTTGCTGAAAAGTGTGTCCAAGCGTATCGCCTGGACCATGGGAGTCAGGAAGCGATACACGTGAAGCAGAGAAGTCAATGGCGGTTTAAAAAGTCAAAGCCGACTATTTTGTCGTCTTGTGAGTCCCAGGCGTATCGCCTGGGAGAAGAGAGGCAGTAGGCGATACGCCTACAAGTATAAGATCCGGAAACTTAGCCAGATCATTATAAATTCGATTTTAGGGTTTGAGTTCGACATTCTTCGACATCCAGACGAACTCAGAGGCGATTTTGGGCGAAATTGAGAGCAGAGGAGGCCAGGGACAAAGGAGGAAGCATCGGTGGATCAATACTTCAACACAAATCATCATCGGTTTACCGGGTTTTCTTCTCCATTCTTGTCGGTTTTTAGACTTAACCATGTTTTCTGTCAAAGACCAGATTTTTACTATTATTACAAACATTGACATGATTGTAGGCTAAGTAATTTGTATTGCCTAGACCTAATTGGATGAATACTTAGTATTTATGATATTACTCGGTTTTGATTGATTGATTGATGTTACACTTTTATTAAATTCCACTGGTTGCCAAGTTTGATGCATATGTGTGTTGTGAGCAGATTTTTAGTTGGTAACTAATGCATGATTTACCCGCGGATGTCTTTCGGTTTAGGTAGATTTTCTAAAGCAGTTGACTTTAGGGTTAATTGCGATACAGTGGTTTAGGGTTTTCTTGAACTATTGCATTGATTGTTGATTAGTTATTTGTTTGCAATGTGCTTCCTTTTCTAAGACTCAAAAGGTAAAGAATTTTCTGGTAGTTGGGTTGGTTAAAGAAATAGGGGTGCCTTGTCTCAAAAGGAAGTGTCCTAGGGATTTGGTCAACTTGTTTTTCCGTGTCAGTCATGGTAGTTATTGGTAGCTCCTGCTAGCCTAGGGTACCTTAGATTAGGTTCAAGGGTGGCTAGGTTTAGTTGAGGTAGGACGTACTCAAAAGGTGAACTCTTGTTCGGGCGTTAGAAGTGTTAGCTATGAAGGACTTAAAAGGTGAACTAGCCACCATCAGATCGATCAAAGCTGAGTGAAGTTGTAGGTATTAAGTAGGATTCCGGGTCTAGGTGATACTCTTTCTCTATTCTAATTTTCCCAAGGTTTTCCTGTTTCCGTTTGTTAGTTGCGAGTTAAGTTAGTTAAATCAATTCACAAATCTCAAAAACCCAATTTACTCAGTATTTCCATATCTTAGGCCTAGGTTAATTCTTGTTTATTAAAGTGTCCTCGGTTCGATATCCCGGTCTTTCTTAGCTATTCTGCGATCCGACAGGTTCACTGCCTTACGGTTCGGTTCGGTTTAGGTTGTTTCGGTAAAATTAGGTGTGTCTTAGGTCTAGGTTTTAGGTCTATTTTATTAGTATTTTTAGTGTCGTTCCGAGCACATCATCAATCATCAATTCAAAGAAATGTAATGCAACAACAGAAATTGATGATGGAAATCGAAACGTTTATTGATTACGAGTAAGCTCGAATTTACAAATTCGGAAAAAAAACAAGAAAACAAGAGAGAATTGAACGAAATCAGTATATAACCTATGAACCCTAATCGGAGCTGATTTATCCTCAATCTGACCGTTTACACCGTAACAAACTAGTTACCCTTAACACCATTCTAGCTACTTTCAAAAGTATTAAAAGTAGTTTAAACTTCAATTCACCCGCTAACACCTTGAACTATTAATGGATTGACCTATTCTACCCATACTTTAGTCAGAAGACTAAAACATGATTTCCATCATCAAACTTAAACTTTAACACTAATTTCCAATAAACTTGTCACACCCCGGTCAACGGATTGGGTGTGAGCGAGACGGAATAATAGTCGCAGATATACGCAACAACTTCTACTAAATTCAAACGTCATTTAAAACATAATACCATTCATGTTGCAGCGGAAAGTCGTGGTGAAATGATATTGTCTTACATTTGAATAAAAGTCTTAGTTTGATATTGAAATCATAAATCAGTTTATTTAAGATAGGTCGAGACTACGACTCCGGTAAAACAGGGTCGAAAGTTACAGTGAAGCTCCATTTGCACGTCTTCCATAATAAGCTTAGATACCTGTGAAATCATGAGTTTAAAAGGTCAACATAAAGTTGGTGAGGTTCACAGGTTTATGACTCTACGGTAAGTTTGTAAAACAGTTTACAGTATGTTGGTAAAACAGTTTTCAGTATACTTAAATGTTACGTTGGTTTACTATTGTGGATGTAAGATCTCCCATGAACCTCAAATTCGAATACTAACGGATTACCCACTCATGGCATTCTATCCCAAGAATACCGAACAGGCAAGAATAACTGACGTGTACCCCTTGACCATATACGAAGTCAGGATTGGAGCTACCAAACCGGGCAGGGTTGTCAACCCAAATAGATCTATTCACTAGTTATCGTTTCGAGCAGAACTAATCGAATTCAATTAATAGTGGGATTTCAGTTGTACTAACGTTTATAACGATAAAGTACCAGTTGTTTGGGATACGGAATGGAACATGTAGTCAAACGGCTAACAGGTAAACCATAACATTAAGTAAAAAGCATTTTATCAGTTCATGATTTCTCCCCCATAAGTGTAAAACAGTTGTAAAGAAAAGGGGCCATGAAACTCACTTGATTCAGTGATGATGATGGATTACCGAGTGGCAACTAGCAAGTAAAGTCCTAATAAAACATAAGACAATATGCATAAGGGTCCACATAATCATTTGAGTAACGAACGTTACCCAAATGATACCGGTCAAGTCTTGACGTATAATCCCGTTTGTAGCGTTTGAAAACCTGTTAGTTAATCAGTGAACGTTCACGTATATAAGCATTTATGTAAATTGAATACAAGTAACGAACATGTGATAACATATCATGAAGACCAGTTCAATCAAGTATTGAACATTGTATTAAATAATTATATTTATTATTATATTTAAGTTCGCTCGATCGATCGAATAATTAATCACGTGAAGTTATAATATATAACTAAGGTTCATAATTATTGTCTAGATAATTATTTAACTTGTCGGAATAACTTTGCTAAATTATTACAAGTTAGAGATTAAGTGATTTAACACAAGTATGTAAATATTAAAGGTTATTTTAATATTTAAACTTATGTTGTGAAAATTAGAGTTTTAAGTTAATATGAATATAATAATTTATATTAACAAAGCATGGTGAGTTTCAAATCAAATTAGGGTTTTTAAAACTCATACGAATAATTATTTGTCGAAAATAATTAATTACGTTTTGTTATGTCGTAACACGTTATAAATCGTTTAAGGATTTCGTTTCAAGTCAAAAACGTTTGAAATAAACATTTGATCCGGTTAAAACGTTTTGATTATTTCGAGTTATTTAAAATAATGAGAAAATGTTTAAAATATGTTTTTCATAATTTCTATAAGTCTTTTGATTTTATTTTTATAAAATCATTTTTAAATAACTTTATTTATTAAATAAAGCTAGAGTTTTAAATCAAAGACCTTTTATAGAAAATTCCCAACATAAAATATTTTCCGCTTTTATATAAAACCCAAGATTTTATACTTTTTATGTCAAGTGACATAAATATGTTCTTTTATCCTTTTGTCATAAAAAATATTTATATATATTTTTATCCATTTTAATTTCATAAAATCACAAAAAAGAATATCATTTAAGTCTTGTGTTTTCTTTTGATATTATACTTTTATAAAATGTGACCATTTTATATAATAAATTCCATGATGTCATTTTATGGTTTAATTTATTCAAGTAATTTTGATAGAATTACTAAATTATTATTTGACCATAAAAATTCATTTAAATGATTTAATGTTATCATTGTATGACCAATATTTCTATATCATCTCCTAATGTCCAAGTTAGTCCACTAATGTCTTTAACACCAAATTTAATCCATGATAACTCGTCATTAGCAAATATAAATCCATTAACAAGATGATTAACATCATAAATCACAATTAGCAATTCTAGTAAATTAAATCATACTAAGACATGATTATATATATACTTAACCATTTATAACATGAAAATATTAACATTTAATTAAGCTAGTGTTTATAGCCATCATAAAATCATCCACAAACCCACATTTTCAAACCTTACAATCTTAAGGTTTTAAAAGAAAACGAAAGAGTTTAGTTTAAGCGTTTTTTATCGTTAGAACCACTCGGGTTTTACGGTTCGATTGTCAAGACTCGGGGAATCGTTTGGGACGTTTAATAACGTATTAAAACATAACAATAATGGTAAAAAAAGACTCACATCGGAAAAGGTTAGAAAGGTGGTGGCGCGGGTTTGTGGCGGTTCACGGTTGCAGCAACGGAGGCGCAGCAGCTCCGGCGACCACAAAGGGAGGCACGCCAGCAGCTCAGCGGCGGCTGAAGGTGTTTCACGGCTGTGAACAGCCGTGACGCTGCAGCAGCAGCAGAGATCCGACAGCAGCAGTGGTTGCTGTTTTCCGACAGAAGGAGAGAGAGATAACGGAGGAGAGGAGCGGGTGGCGACGATTTAAGGTGGTGGCGGTGGACTGGTTCAGTGGCAGCAGCAGTCACGAAAGTGGGGGTGATGGTAGCTGCTAGCGGCTGTGGTGTGGTGGTTTGCGGTGGTCAATGGCGGAGCTTGAAAAAAAAGTTCGTGGGGGCGAAAAGTCTTGGTGTAAAAAAATTCCGTATCGCTATGTTCGGTTTGACCATCCGGTTGGGGTTGACCATCCGGTTCGGGTCGGGTCGGGTTGGGTCGAGTGACTCGTGTGTCGAGTCTAAAAATTATATATACTCAATAGTCTTAATATTTGAAAAGTAAGTAGATATTTATAAAAAAAAAACATTGTTGCAATGCCACTTACACATATAAAACTAGATATTTGTAAAGCAACTAAAGATCTTTGGAAAATGGTGTGTACCTGAAACAAGAATCACAATTCTGCCCGACGACCTTTAAGATCTTTGAATTCATCAATTATGGAATCTGAATCAAAGTTTTCAGCAATTATGGAAGGGGGCCAGGCGGCCGGCGGGAGGTCGGGGCGAGTGGGGTCAGCGATACAGCAGCAAGCAGCGACAGTATTGGCCGTCAGGTGGAGGCGGTCAGGCGGAGGTCGGCGCCGGCGTTACTCGTGAGTGGTGGAGGCGGCCAGGCGGAGGTCGTCAATGGGGATTTGGAGGACCGATCGGCGCTCGTTGTTTCTTTTTTTTTTAGGGATTTGGGGATTTGAAATTGGGATTGAGATTTGGGTGGGGATTTGAGTAATTAATTGGGGGTGGAAATATGAATTTACACTTTTTATTATTACTATTATAGAATTGACATTTTTCACCCTCAAACTAAACTAATAACTCTTTTTTTTTTAATGGAACAAATTTTTTATACTATTAGTCGATGTATTTTTTTAAGAAAAACTCAACGGGGCAAAAAATGTATACGTAAAAAAACCTAAGGGGGCTAAAAAAAATTTTAAAAAATAATTCGACGGGGCGATTACCAATATATATAAAAAAAATTTTAAAAATATCAAAAATTAGTACTTCTGGACGGAAAAACCGGAGGGGCGGTCGCCCCCGCCCGCCCCTCTTAACCTGCGCCCCTGGCGGTGGTGAACAGCGCCGGCAACAGGACCACCGCAGCAGCAGCAGCTCTCGACCACAGTAGTGTGGCGGCAGGGTGGTGGTCGTGGGTGGTTCACGGCTGCAGCAGGAGAGCTCACGGCAGCAGCAATCTCCAGTAGAGAGGGCAGCAGTCCAGTGGCGGAGCACAGCAGTAACAGGAGCTGTGATGGTGGTGTTGGGTTGTAGTGTTGCCGAGAGGGAGAAGGGAGAGGGAAGAAAAGGTGGCGGGGGCTTTTGGTTGGCTGTCAAGAAGAAAGAAGGGAAGGAGAGAAAGGGTGGCGGAGGGTGGAGGCCGGTGGCAGTGGTGGTGGTGTTGTTAGTTTTCACCGGGAAAGAAAAAGAGAGGGGAATGGGGCTGGGGTCTTCGCCGGAAAAGAAGGAGAAAAGGGTGGTTGTGGTGGATGGTGGCGGTGGCAGCCACCTGCGGTGGTGGTGGGGGGTTGTTGGCCGGAAAAAGAAAAGGAAATGAGGGCAGTGGCTTTGTTCCTTGTTCACCGAGGGAACCAATTTAAACAACAACAAAAAAAAGGAGTGGTGGAAGTGGTTGTTGTTGAAAGAGAGAAGGGGTGTTGGGGATTGCTTGGTCTGGCAGAAAAGTAAGAAAGGGAGAAGGGTGTTTGGTGAAAGGTATGGTGGAAAGGAGGGTTGGTGTGACCAAATTCTCTATCACTTTTTTTTTATATATAAAAATGTATCATGCCAACTTTTATAAAAAAAACTTAAATGTGTAGGTGAAATTTTTATATAAGAGTTTTCATGTTTTATAAATTGGTTATGTATTGTATGAGTTTTATAAATTATGGGAAGGATGGTGATGATTTAAAATCATTACTTTTATAAAACTCAAACGTATAAAAGTTTATAAAAGTTAATACCAAGTAGGTGGGCCAATATTATTAAAAGTAATCCATTTGGTTTGGGATTTATATTGGGCCTGAACGTTTAAAGGAAAAGTGGATCGGGCCGGTTTGTCGGTTATGGGCCGTACCGGTCCAAACGGGGCGCCGGTTCGAGGTCCGTGCTCGTTGTGCATCGGATGAGTTTGTGGATCGCCACGATCATTCAGTTTATCAAGTTTATGTAGCGGGTTAAGGTTTCGGGCTCGGTTTCATTATTTTTGGCTCATTGGGCCTATTGGGCCAAGTCGGGCCTAATGGGGTTAACGGCTGAGGTTTGGCTTAAGTCTTGATAACGATTTCAGTTTGTGGTGTTTTTATTTCTTAAAAAAAAATTGTTTAAGTCGGTTACAACAGCTTTTCAGAAATCAGTTATAGTTTTCAGTTTTTCGAACGAGTTATGGTTAAAGTTTTCAGTTTGTCAGTTCGGGATAGTTTTAAGCTCGACCGTCCAAGTTTTTTAAAACCGAATAGATTTGAACATACGATCGCTTATCATTTTGTTGTGTCATTGATATGAATGTACGACACCAGTTCCGGATAAAATATAAAAATACATTTTATATTTATTTTCTTGTTATTGGAATTCCAAAATTAGTTCATGGAATCTTTATGAAATTTACGGGTATACGCTTCAAGTACAAACGCAGGATTAGGTTTACGTCATTAGTTAACGGTCAGGCACAGTAATTAACAGTTTAAATAGTAATCAGATAAGTTAATGTCACATTAAAACTTAATTAAAAAGTCAAAATAAAAGGGTTTGACCTAGGTTTTCGGACGAGGTGTCACAAAACTCCACCTTTGTGAAAAGTTTATGGAACTTAAACAAGTTTGACAAAACCATAAAGTCAGCATCTTGGCATTAACACCAAACAACATATGTTCAATGAACTTGAATGCTCTAGTGTGCCTTAACATCAACCTTATAGCCCATCAAGTACTTGATCACATAAAATTTAATTATCCCACTTGCAAAGCCAGCAAGCAAAACACCAAACTAGTGTTGCGCATGTTACCTAGGTTAGACATGTCGATGACTCCCAGACAGTAGCATGCCTTATGCTGGTAACTATGGTTAAAGGAACATGGTTGATAAGACGCCATATGACATTAGCGAGTGTAAGTGCGTGAGCGTGCAGATCTTCTACTTAGTCGTAACGAAATCAATATAAACGAATAGAACACAGAGAGTAAATACAATTCTGACTTGTATTAACCACAGAGAGTTTACACAAAGACACTCAGAAGATATGACATGAACCCCTACTTGAATTCTACACAAGACACCATATTTATAGTGCTGAAATACGACCGGCCGAACCTGAGGTTCGGCCACACGTTCGGCCGTGCCCGAACTTCAGGTTCGGCCTGAGTTCGGACCTCAGCATTCATGTGTGAATCCATCTTGTATTCGATACTTCACATGACGATCAAGAACCATGTATCAACAAACTCCCCCTCGGCATGTGCAGTATCATCTTCTCCATTCAAACTTGTATCTTGTATCTTCAATCAAACTCTTCCTCGATCTTGACGATGAGTTCAATCTTGAATACTTGATATTGCATCATGTGTAATCTCTTTATCAACAAACTTCAGAAGACTTGAAGTTGTGATGTTCTCTTCCCACTTAGAAACCTGTCAACATAAATAATCTTGGCGCAAAATGTCTCTTCGAGACTCCAAGATATTTAGATTTTGAAAATTGATATTGTATTTCGTGTTGATCAATCGAAAACAAATAAGAAACAAAATCTTTTTGGCTTTTGGAAACGTTATATCAAAACACAGTTAAAATCTTTTTGGTATTTTCTGATAAGAAAAGTAAAACAATACTGAATTGGACACTATTTTTGTCTTTTGTGAGAAAGATCACAACATGGGATCATATTGGTCATAACATGCTGAACTACATTTCAATTTCAATTATTGAAGCACATAAGCCATGTCGATTGCAGATATAATTTGTCCAACTTTAAACTGTGGCACAATCATACTCATAACATCTGGATATGTTAAGGTATTGATTAAAATTTGCAATGACCAGTGTACCCCACACTATCAGACATACTCAGATATGCATTGCTTATCACATTTTGTGATCTCATTTGTGATTTTAATCACACAATGATTATTATTATGATATAGTCAACTGTGTTCCATGCAAAAAGAAATAAGAACGTTAAATCGTCTACCTTAAGGTCGATCTTTCGATACGCAGATAAGGCCTCGGATTTAAGAAAATAAAACAAGTTGAAGTTGTATAACCCAACAACAATCAGGTCGGTACTCCCGTACACGCAGAGAAAGTCCGATGAGTTATACGAAACACCAAAGAAAATAAAGCAGAACGTTAAACGAACAACGATCAGGTCGGTCTTTCGACACGCAGAGAAAGTCCGATCGTTTGACAAAATAAAGAAAATCAAACAAGTTTAAATCTTTGCAAAATGAAGACATGTATACACAGTGACTTCTCATTTTATTTTTTACATATCTTTTTCTTGATATATCATGAGATATGCATCAAGATGTTGTCCACTAGGTCAAGCAACAAATTTAGTGTATATCACATTTGTATACTTTCTGATTTGCTGAGCCTACCTTGCACATCGATCAAATGGTCTTATGACTTTTTTACTTACTTTATCCATGAGTCAGAAACTGTCAGCCAATGTACCATCATTTCCCAATCATGTCGGATACAATTTCTCATTTTTCAATGTTTTTGGCTTTTTGCATTTTTCAATATTTTTGTCTTTTTCAAATTTCTCCCCCTAAAAATGACAATTCTATGTGATAGATTTTCATTTTTACGATCTGAAAAACAACACACTATTTTTGTATTTTTGCAAAAACAAACTCCCCCTCAGAATGAGATGGAGTGAAAAACAAGAAAAAAATTGATCAACCAACACGAATACTCACAGTTTAGCCTTTTGAAAAAACAGAAGTGATTTTGAAATTCAATTTAATTAGAACAGATATTTCACAATCAGCAATTTTCCAATCACCGAAAGATCTTCCTGAAACACCTGCTTGTCACCAAATAGAACATTAGTCGCGTTGGGATCGACCCGATTCAACAGCTTCGGGTCGCCCGGTGTCTTCCACAAAGTCCTTGTTGGCCTTGGAAACAACTTTTGGTTTCTAAATTTGTAAAAGTTTTAATTTTTGATCGGAACCTGAATCAGATTCAACCGACGTACTTGAATGAGACCAAGACGATTTACGAGTTGATTTAAACTTTGGGGACCATGGTTCATCAAAAATTTGACCTTTGTTATCCACATATTTTGCAGTTTTGTGGATATATGCAGTCGTCGGACACTCAGCAGCGAGATGTCCCGGTTGACGACATACATAACAAAGTCGCTCTCTAAAAATGTTGGAAAATTGTTTTGATTTTTGAGAGTCAGAGGAATGTTCAGAATGAAAGTTATCAAAGAAACCATCAGAAGAGTCATACCTAGGAGATGGACTCTCTGAAGATGACGATCTTCCAGAATAATAAAAAAATTCTTTCTGAGGTGGTGATTTCTTTGTAACCTTAGCTTTCTCAGTTTTATCAACCTTCATTGGTTTCTTCACTGCAACTGGAACTTCCTTCACAACAAAACCCAAACCTTTATGTTTAGATCCTTGAGTCTTTGAAGAACCTGAAGAAGAACCTGATGCTTCTCTTGACTTGGCATCACTAGTGAATTTGGCTTTGATATCCCGCAACTTGTTCTTTTCAATCAAAACTTTCTCTTCTTCGGTTGCAGATGAAGAACTGGAAGCAACCTTATCAAATACATTCTCATTTTCCAGCAAAACAGACTTTGACACAAATTGGGAGCTTCACCCAAAGGCTTCCCCTTCTTTTTAGATTTGGACTTGTTCTTCTTGGATGGAGTGACAAACTTGGAATAATCATGCAAGTCATCTCTTGGATCAATCTGAGCAGCAGTAACTTCAATTAAATCCACTGGTTGAGGTACCGAGTGAACATCATTCTGCTTAGAACTTTCTGAACTCTGATCCTGCTTGTATAGAAAATTAAGCAATGTTGGTGACAAATTGCAATTCTTAACTTGTCGTTTCAACTCCAAAATCTCCAATTTCAAGTCATTAATTTTCTGTTGTCCTTCAAACACCTCTTGTTGTGACTTGATGAATTTTGCATTGAGATCATCATATTCATACGTTTGTGATAACGGTTTGTCAGGTCGTCTCAAATCCCCAACTTAGATTAAATTTGTAGTAGTGGAAGCTAGGGTTATCGAACCAAGGGAATATGTGGAAATTGATTAACTGATTAACTGATTAACTAAGTTAACTAGAATTACTGATTAACCTAAAAGTACCTACTTTGCCACTTAGCTGTTTTGATTTGTTGGGTGAATTGATTACTAAATTAACTAACTTTAAACTAAAAACTTACTGGAACTATCAAATGAGAAAAAGCTAACCACTTCTGGATCCTGGTTGGCTACCGATCTAGGCGAAACCGAATTACTTACTAGTGACACATAGACATGCCCCCCAATTGCCTAATTGACCTAATAACATAAGTTCCTATTGGGCTGATTAGTTCCTGCCGCAAGAAAGTGCTAGATCATGTCAGGGGACCACTAAAACCCTAGGTTACTAGTTAGGTTAAACAATTTTAGCATGCGGTTGTTCAACGGTTGCAAGGATTCCAGAACAACTAGCGAAGAACCGATTAGGAATAGAACGATTTTACCAACCAATCACCAAAAGCGGTTAGATGTGATTAGCCGGACACAGCTAACTTAACAAACATGATTATGAATGAATAATGCATTAAAAACTGTACCGAATGATTCAATTGCTTCCAAATCTCCAAAACAAGGATGAAAATCGCAAACCCTAAAGCTATGGTCGTCTGGAATGAAGATTATTTTTCTAATTACTTAACAAACAAGTTTAAATACTAAACCCTAAATTTTCTTCTGCCGACCAGTTCGGGGCGTACCGCCCCAAATTATGGAATTCTGGGCGTACCGCCCGGATTGGAAACTGCGGCTGCTTCTCTAGACTTTAGGGCGTACCGCCATGATTTCTGCTTCACTGGGCGTACCGCCCTGAATTGAATCTCAGGAACTTTTCTCGATTTTCTTCTAAGTCTTCACTCGTTCCGGTTCCTTTCTCGATCCCTGTACCAGTCAGCTTCTATTTCTTCACAAGAGCCCAGATTTGACATCTTTTACTCCTGGTACCTCAGAACACAAAAACCGTGTAAATGCGATATAATCCAACCGTTATTACAAATAAATATGACAAAATAAGAACAATAACGACGACACATTGGACTAACATCACATCCCCACACTTGACTTTTTCCGTCTCGGAAAAACTGCCATGGAATCATAATTGGGAAAATCAACTCAAAATCATTTAACATTTCAAATTATCAACCTTTTTCAATCCACATTCCAAAATGTATTCATATATACTAATTGCAATTGCCGATATTTCTGTCCGACTAAACCCAACCACTGATCTTTGAGCCCCCAAAGTGTTTATATAAATTACCAATCATTTGTATTAACCTGCCTACGCGTCCCACATTCAGAAAGTTCTAGCTTAATCTAATCCCGACTCAAATTCGGTCAAAGCAAAGGGTAATAAAGATGAATTATTTATATCTTCAGCCAATTGAGCCTTTTCCTTCAAAACCTCTTCATGAACATGAACTAATGCATAATATTTCTTTTGAAAATCTTCCAACTCTTTCTTTAACACCACAATTTCTTCAGTTGAAATTTGACAATCTTGTTCAAACCTTGCAATTTTCTTGAGCAACTTCTCACATTTAAACAGTTAAATTCATCATCTTTTGAATTCTCAGAAGACTTAGGTAATTCTTCTTGAACCAAAGATATACTTGAAGAAGTATCAGACTCTGTTAACAAGCTTTCATCATCATTATGTTGAACAGTTAAAGCAATTGAGATTGGAGTATGATTCTTCTTAACTTCTGAATCTGCATTCCAGACAAATCCATCTGGATGCATGAATGTATTCGTCCAATCATGAGCAAGAGTAGCAGATTTCTGATCAACCTTGTCAGCTTCATTTGATGGATGAAAAACTAAATGTGCATGCTGACCAGTATTCAATTTACTTTCAGTAGAACTTGGACATTCTCGAGCAAAGTGACCATAAACTGAACACTTATAACATTTCACCTTAGATTTGTCCAATCCAATCTTACCTTCCTGATTCAGTCTCTTCTTACTAGTTCTATTGAAAAATTTCTTCGTTCTACGAACTAGCATAGCATATTGCCAATTCAGATCCATTTCCTCCAAATGATCATAATCAATCTGATCGTAATCTTCATTTGCTAACTCAGCATTACTCACAGCACCAGTGATAACACCAAAATATGAAGATACCAATGCAGACATCAACGCATTATAATCATCGACAGTTTGAACAGACAATGCACTTTGAGTCGAAGAGCTAGGAATCGACACAGTACAACCAGCAGAAGGATAACTTGGAGTGTGAGACTTACCTGCCAGAAATGCTGTAGGGGGTGCAGAACTAAGAATATTTGGCTTCCCAGCATTCATTGTAGAATCATTTTCACCATGATACACTGCGGGATTCTGAATTTGTGTAGGAAGTGATTTATTCACCATTAATTCCATATCCCGAGCCTGAATTCTTTGAACCAAATCATTGAAAGACAACCCTGAAAAATCTTTATCATGAGTAATCATCATCACATAATTCTCCCATTTTTAAGGCAATGCTTCCAAGATCTTTTCTTTTATATCAACCTCTTCTTTAGTAAGATTCACCAAACGCATTTCACTCATCAGATGAGCGAATCTTGCAATCAGATTGGGAATCGTTTCATTTTGATAATGCTTAAAACTATCAAACTCTTTCTTCAAAACCTTTTGTCGACTTTTCTTGTATTGATCATTGCCTTCACATCGTTTTTCCAATGCATCCCATAGACTTTTTGATGTGTAGTTACCAGCAAAATGATGAAGTAACTCTTTAGGCAATGCCATCGTTAACGTACCATACGCCTTTTTCTCAGCTTGATAAGCTTTCTTTTGTTCAGAAGACATTTTTCTTTGAAGAATAGGTTCACCAGTTTCATCTTTAGGGTAAACATATTGCTCAGTGAACGCTAACCACATATCAATGTCATTTGTATCGACCTACGCTTCAAACCGTTTAACCCAACTATGATAATCTTCCAATTTTAGCAATTTGGGAACTTTCTGACTTGTTCCGATTTCATTATCATAATTCATCATTGTTTGCATCGTATCTTGAACGGAATTTTGAATAGCCGCGAACGCTTGAAAATCGAACATTTTTGAAAAACAGGTTACTGTTCACTCCGAACTTTGTCCGAACCTCCTCCGAACAATCTCCGAATGTCGTCCGAACTTTAGTTACTGAAAAATGCGTGAGCATCGGATCGTCTACTCAATCTAGCTATCTGGACATCGAAACGTAATTAACCGATTGTTATATTGATCAAAACGAACAATTTACAACCAGTGTAAACACATAGAATTGACACAGAGATTACACACTCAGAAACACACACTTAAGATTCGCTCACACGCTCAGAACCGCTAAACACAAAGACCAAACTACTATATATATACCCGACTGGCCGAACGTCCTCCGAACCCCAGGTTCGGCCGGTCCGAACTTCAGGTTCGGACCAGGTTCGGCCAACCCTATATTGGCTTGAACTTGGTCTTCGTTCGATACTTCACACGACGCACATTTCAGGTATCAACAAACTCCCCATCGTCGTGTGCAGTATCTCTTCTCTTTTCTTCTCAACATCATCAAATATGTATCTTCAATCAAGCTCCCCCTCAAGTAAAGAATCCGTTTAACCAATGAAATGAATCTTCGAACAAACTCCTCCTCAACTCAATCGTAGCTTGATCTTGAATACTTGATGATATCTAGTATATCTCTGGTCTTTATCAACAGCTTCAGAAGACTTGAAGTTGTGATAGCTTGCACGACAGCATCCTGCATTAACACTTAAATAATCTTGGCGCAAAATGTCTCTTCAGGACTCCAAGATATGATTTTGAAAAAAAAAATGATTTTATATCACGTGTTGATCAGATCGAAAATAAAGCAGAAACAAAATCTTTTTGGCTTTTTGAAAATTTATATTAAAACACACCTAAAATCTTTTTGTACTTTTCTTGATATGAAATGAAATTGCAATACAGAATCAGACACTATTTTTGGTATGAGAAAGATCATTATATAGGATCATATTGATCATAACGCACTGAACTACACTTCAATTTCAACTAATTGAAGCACACAAGTCATGTCGATTGCTGGTATAATTTGTCCATCTTAAGCTCAGACAGAATCATACTCATAACATCTGGATATGTTAAGGTATTGATTAGATTTGCTTTGATCAGTGTACCTCACACTATCAGACATATCCAGACAATTTCTGTTTGTCTTTCTTTTTCTTTTGTGTGATTGCACTTGTGAAATTTCACAACGCATAATATTTTTCATGATATAGTTAACTGTGTTCCATGCAAAAAGAAATAAGAACGTTAAATCGTCTACCTTAAGGTCGATCTTTCGATACGCAGATAAGGCCTCGGATTTAACAAAATAAAGAAAACAAAACAAGTTGAAATTGTATAACTCAACAACAATCAGGTCGGTACTTCCGTACACGCAGAGAAAGTCCGATGAGTTATACGAAACACTAAAGAAAATAAAGCAGAACGTCAAACGAACAACAATCAGGTCGGTCTTTCGACACGCAGAGAAAGTCCGATCGTTTGACAAAATAAAGAAAATCAAACAAGTTTAAATCTTTGCAAAATGAACACATGTGTACACAGTGACTTCTCATTACTATTGTCACACTTATTTTTCTTTTTCTGTCATGAAATACGCATCAAGATGTTGTCCACTTGGTCAAGCATTAGCATTTAATGTATATCACATCTGAATACTTTCTGATTTGTCGAGCCTACCAAGCACATCAAACAATGATCTTATGGCCCTTTCATCTACTTTATCCATGAGTCAGATACGTATGCCAATGTACCATCATTTCCCAATGATCAATTTCTCACAATTTTTATATTGTGCATGTATTCACCTTCCTTCCTTATATATATTGCATGTATTCACCTTCTTTCCATGACATGCTCTTTCTCAATTACTCACCCTTACTTACAATTCTCCCCCTTAAAATGAAAACTCTATTTTTGGATTTTCATTTTACACAAAAATAAGACTCTATTTTTGGCTTTTTGAGAAAAAACGTAAGCAAAGAAAATTGATCAATCAACACGGATATGTTTCAGATTTTAGAATTCAGAAAATTTGCATATGAGAAAAATTTGTCATTAAATTTAAATTAAGCAGAATACTCCTCCATCAACAACTTTTCAATCGTCGATAGGTCTTCTAGAAGTACCTGCACACTGGACAACCTGATTAGTTCACAAATGACCCGAAGCGAATCGCTTCCGGGTCGAACCAGGTGTAAGAATCTTTTTAACACTCGAAAGATCATCATCAAGCGCGTGATCACTGAGTGTATAAAATATGGGAGGATCTTACTCGCTGAGCTCCTTACTACGATCGGAGAATTTGCTAGCAACCTCTGTAACATACCAAGGGTGGCGGGTAATGTCGGCGCTCCGCTCTCCTAAACCATAGCCCGCCTCTAAACCATCAAATTGACCCATCGCTCGCGCAGTGATGTACACTAAAATATACATATCTAATGATAGAAATATCCTCACAGATCGGGACAAAACCGAGTTACTAACATCAAAACAAAGCATTTTTGTTTTCTTTTTAGTTTTTCAGGTTTTCCAGAGCAAAAATACGAAAAGGAGCATTATCTAGCGGAAAAGCAAAGAAAATGCAAGAGTTTGGAAAATGCTGCTCTAGCACGGCCCGTGCCCTAGGGAGCACGCCCCGTTCCTGACCCGGATTGGCTTCTGATCAGCACACCCCATGCCTCTGACCTCCTTGACATGGCACGGCCCTTGCCCCACTTAACACGCCCCATGCTACTGACATAGAAGAAGATAAAAGTCTGATCGACTGACATGGCACGCCCCGTGCTTGGATGGGCACGCCCCGTGCCAACCTCTGGATTTTGCCTATAAAAGCTCGCCTCCCTCAACTTCAAAAATTGCTCAATTCTTTCCTCTCCCCCTCACTTTTAGATTAGTTAACGAGCCACTTGGTTCCTTTGTATCTTCAAGTATGTAAGGTTTGTAAGAAACACAACCAGTTTAGTAAATGAAAGTATTTTGTCTATGAAGTCTTCTTTTACTAACTGGCAAATCTTTAAGCCATGATTGGCCAAACTCTTACACTTGATTGGAGATAACATGTTTTTAACAAGTTTTCAACTTGATTTTATAACACTATTTTAAGGTGTGTCTAATGACTTTATAAAAACCATTTTTATTGAAAGTGTATTACTGATTTTCTGAACCAAGCGTGCTTCACGTATCACAGGCCATTTGGGGAGTCGATATCCCAAAGGCCGGACCTGTGACACCCGATCGGGGGACGATGCATGATCCGAAAGGTGACTTGCGCCCCATGCTACATGATACGTTCGAGGTCCTTATGTCTATGTAAGCTAACTCGGCTGACCACGCAAGTGCGGGCTGAAAGTATTTGGTTGGGAATGGGGGTTGGTAATATTTTGTCACTTCACGGAAGCCGGGAGGTACGTGTTTGTGAACTTGGCTCTGGTTACGCCGAACGTACATACGCGGAAGCGGTGTATGGAAGAGACGGACCTTAGTCCCTTAAAAAGATCATTTTTATAATAAAATAATCCAGCACGCAGGGTTGTTCCCCTGCTGGTTCATGACGGCGTGTCGAGCGTAACGGTTGCCTGACCAAGGGGCCCTGCGACTAAGTGGCATTATACCACTTCATTTGATCACTGATAGCACCTTCCCTCGGCATTCGTACTCCTTGCAGACGATTAGCACTTGGATGGTGGTTGACTAGGTGGGCCGAAAGGCAGCCGACTTCCTGTTAGTGAACAATCTTGAGGTAAGGTTATAAAATCCCAACTTGATTATGAGTTTTCAGTGTCGTTACTCCAATCAATATTAACCCTGTCATACTTGAGATCAAAGATCCATTTATCTATATATATATATATATATATATATATACTAAAAGAAAAACTATTTTCCCTAAAAGATAGAGTTTGGTTAAACGTAAACAAAGGTTGAGTAATGGGAGCCCTCATTTTCCATTGTGTCCCGATCGACCCCGATTCAACTTACCGCTACTATACTGCCTAAGATGGGTGCACTTGCCCGTGTAATGTGGTGAAATGGTAGTTGTCAAGTAAACCAGGTATTATAAATTTAAAAGCTTCAAATGCTAAAAATGGTGTCACAAAATAATGCTATATTTTATATACACCACAACACACGTCACGCAGCCTCCATGTAACGAAACAAGGCATCCGGATATTCGACGCTCTCCTGCCCTGCATTATAGGCTAACACCATGCCTTCATCTAGCAGCCACTGAATATCCTCCCTGAGCCTAGCAACCAGGGCGCCATTTTGAGTCGACTGCGCGGCAAGAAGCGCATTGGTAGTCTGACTTAGTTGGATCTCCAAGGCTGCCCGCGCTTGCACCACATCAACCAGCTGGGAGTCTTTCTGAGCAAGCTCTCCCTCAATTATCGCGCATTGCTCGTTGGCGCGAGCAAGGTCATCCTTCAAAGTTTGATTAATTCGTTCGGCGTCCTCCTTTGCGACTTGGGCAACGAAAAGCTGACTTTTTAGAACTTTAACCTCTCCCTCCCGCGCAGAGTAGGAGCGGTAGGACCGTTCGTAAACATCTGCGGCTTTTTCATGCTCTATTTTATCCTTATCATAAGTGGCATGCAGCTCCGCAAGCGCATCCTTTAACTTGTTGGCCTCCGCCACCGCAAGGTTGGCCCTTGTTTCCTCCTCTTTGCGCTTGGCCTCCGCCCGCATAGCTTCCTCGGCCATATCAACTGCTTTTTCCTTCTCCACCAGCACCTCCAACCTTCTTTCCTCCGCCAGAGCCCTCGCCTGCTCGAGGCCTTCTCCGCGCTGCACATCGATATGATGCCTATGAAGGATTTCGGACAGGGCCATAACGCGTTTCATAATACCCATAGCAGCTTCAGGGCAGAGCTCATCGTTGGTCAGCCCATGAAGGCGATTTTTCTCCGCATCAGGAATCCCATGGCGAAGAAACTCCCGCTGCCTTTCATATGTTTCAAGCAGGGTAGCCGAAAAGATGTCCCGACCGGGAACGTAAGGACCGAAGTTGGCATTAAGCAAGTCGAGGTTGGCCTTGTTACCGAACCAGGGTAGATGAGGAGCACGCGGAACCAGAGTTCATCTTGGTAGAGGAAGGCGGTGTATAAATAACCGCGTCCCGCTGAGGCGTGACAACGTCAGCAGTAGATTTTTTAGCACGCTCCTCCTCTAAGCGCTTGTCCTCCACAGCTTTTCTTCGCCTTCTTATTCGTCACGTGGGGGTCCTGCAAAGTTTTCTCCGCGGCCTCTTTCCTTTTGGCGGCGACATCACGCGATTTTTGTAGTTGAGCCTCACTGGCATAATTCTTACGAAGAAGGTCTGATGCTGGATCAACCTCATCACCAATATCTAACATCTGGTCAGCAAAGGTGTCTTCCTATGCTTTTAGGTTGGCTATCGTCATGACAGAAGTCAAAGCGAATAAACCCTTGCCCTTACCATGGGGCGGATCCACTGGGCAGGACGGCGCTCCAGAAGCTTTTACAATTGCGCCACCTAAAAAAGATAAAAACAGTAAGTTTCTAAAAAGAAAGAAAAAAAAAGAGAAAAAAATGGGAGAACGGATCCTACCTGCGCACAACTCAAGAACTTTTTGGGAAACATTAACACCAGCCTTCCGTCTTTTAGCTGGAGGAACAACCTCCTTCCCTTTTCTCTTCTTTGAAACATCAGAAGAATCTAACTCCATAGCAGAGCTAGAGGAGCCTCCCCCAATAACACCTACAGATAAGGAGCTCATAAGGAGAGTAAGGAGAACGACGTCTGAGCCTCCTTCCTCTTCACCAGAGAAGGTCACACCTGAAATACCACTTTGCGGCAAGTAGTCTTCAACATACTCCAAAGGTCGGGATTCAGATAGATCCTAAGAGAAGCAAAAGTGGGGTTTTAGCAAAAAAACATGTGGCGTGCTTCCGCGCAATGAAACAATCACGGCGTACCATAACAACGCGCGCAAGCGCACGCTCAGAATCCCACGAGCCATCCAGCTAGGGAGCACAAAGCAACAGATAGTACGGACCAACATAGTAGTCTCCTTCTCCGACCGCGCCGCTGGGGGGTACTTCAAACCCTTCCTAAGGGAAGGGAACAATAGCTCCATCCACACAACAGGACCTAATCAAGCGGAAGAATACGCGGTTAAAAGACACACGATAAAACGATAAGAGAGAAAGAGATACCTGGTTTAAGGGAATTAGACTGGAACGAAGCCTGGTCCGACGTCGCCATCCACCACAAGGGACAAAGTTCCCCGCGAATTAAATAGATACATCGTGCCAGGCAACGTCCCAGCCAAAAGACTCAAACAGAACAACGCGTGAATAGTTTGTACGAAGATATCACCTGTAAGCGCGGATCTTTTGCGGCACACAAAATCAGGGATCAGACTTACTCCTTCCCAAATGCAACTCATACCTAACCTTACCATGGACCCCTCACCAAAACTTTGGTGGTCGGCAGGATTGTTCCTTAACCACAGACACGCGGGGGAAGCCAACGTCTCCTGAGAGGCTTCCATCTCAGCAATACCCTCATGACCTTTCCTCAACACCATATCTATAGGAATCATACCGGCGTTTAAGAAAAAGAACTTCTTCCTCCACATCCGATCACCACTGGCATTTGGAATAGCGCCTAGTATATTCCCTCTAGGCCGCTTGTCAAAGGTATACCAATCGCCCTTTTTGACCAAACAAAAAAAGGTTTAAGAGCTCTATAGTCGGAACCCTCCGAAGACTTCGTAAAACATACTCGAAGTGGCTTACTTTCGCAAGGCCAAGAGGGTGGAATTAGGAAAGATGAATCTGATAGGCCTCGAGTAAACATGCACAAAATCCAGAAATAGGAGCTCGAAGATGGACGAAAGCAAAGAAATCAGAGTATAAGGCGATCTTACCAGGGGGACATTGGGTAATTACACTATTACGAGGGGGTAGTTCCGCCCCAAAGGTGGGGGATCGTCCAAAGCAAAGAATTTGAGAAAACGCTGGAAATCTTGCTCTTTCCACTCGATGGGGTATTTGGACATAGAAGACATGATAATGGAGAAGAAAAGAAGAAGGAAAAAGCTTTGATCAGGCAAAAGTTGCAGAAAAAATCTTAGGGTTCTTCGAAAGAAAGATGAGGGTAAAAAATAAAATGAGGGGGTATAGGGGGTTTAAATACTAAACCGTTTTGAGTCCGCGTAATCCTCGCCGTTGAATTCAAATCGGCAGAACGTGAGGATCGTGACATGTGGGGTGATAGTTGTAAAAAGCTGTGAGAAAAACTCTTGGTTAACCCCGGGTGACGCGTGCCCCTACGAAACAGTGGAAATTAGAATGACGTCTTCTTACCGCCTAAAAAAGAGACTGATGGCTGACGTTTGACAACCAACATTAAATGCTTCGGTCCCCCATTCATAAAAAATTCTACTTTTATTCCAATCATGAAAAATGAATAAAATACTTCTCAAGAAAAGGTGAATGTTGTCAGCATTTACAAACAATAAAAAAAGATAACTACGGGAAAATAAAGAATAGGGTCCCGCGTTACATTACATCCGCCAAAGATAGCAAAGGAAGCAGCAGTGCAAAAAGTCTCCGCTACAAATAAATAACCAACACGCAAGACACACTCCGCCACTTCTATAGTCCCGCGCTAATACTTATGCACATGACTAGGGAAGACTTGAAGATGATAGATACCAAATATATCCTCTGGGCCTGAGCCCAGTAAACACTAAGCCTAAAAAGCAGTACCCAAATGGGCCAGCCTACAAACCTCCTACTTACAAAGAATGGAGAGGTTTCATGCGCGCGTGTACAACACGCCGCCCCACATGAACGATGAGAGCATTTAATGCACCACCTATGTGTGGTCCCCAATCCTAACAAACTAACATTCTCCATGTGGACTCTGGCCAATGAGAAAGCGACACGAATAACAGAGAAGCACCTGAAATATTATCTCACGCGCCGTGTATGACACGCGCCTGACGTCACTACATATTTGAAAACCCTACGTGTGATTCTATAAATAGCCATTCAGGGTCACAAATCCAGGTACACAATTCTCTCTACAAGTTTACACTTCTACACTCTCACTTTATCTTTGATAGATTACTGATTCTCACGCCGGAGAGCCGATACAAGGGCTCCTCTCCGGTCCTCCTTGTAACGCCTTGACATGTTTTTTCTAGTGTGCAGATTCTATCCATCAGACTTGGTTCCATCGCTTTGGAAAGCTCTAAGAGTCCATTCCCACCATTTTATCCGACCCGATGGCTTTTGGTTTCTTCAGCTGTTGAATTTGGTTTTTCACAAATGAATGAAGAAATTGCAGATTCGTATTAAGAAGACGATGGAAATAAGATAGATTTAAGATGAAGAAAGAAAAAGGCATGCTAAGAAGACGATGAAAAGTGAGAAATTTTTATAGTTTTTTAACTATTAACAAGGGAGTCTCACGATTTCTTTGGTTTACTATACTTGTTTTATAACGAGAATGCTAGCAAATGTATGATCGGTGCATTTCATGCTAATTTTATCGAAAATGCACTGATATGAATATAAAACATATCACTTTGATTAGTTTTGATATTTAATACGTTATAAAGAAAATGGGCTAAAACAGTGTCATTAACCTAAACGTGCGACAAATAATGGTTAAAGCACCTATCTAAATAAAAAACTAAAAATATAAATATACAAATGACATGATTTAAATTCTAATATGAAAGACTATTTTTGACTTGATATGATTGTGAATTCGGTGTTTATATTAATTTTATTGTTGAAATAATACATACAGGTGTAAATGTGGGCTTCATTATATGAGAAGAAGTAGTATTGACAAAATGACAAGACCACCTCACGTGGACTTGAAGTGGATTGCAATGGGCTAGTAATTGGGCTTTGAGAATTATCACGAGAAAAAGAAAAATCGGCAGTAGATAAAAAGGAAGACAACTAGGTTGCATCACGGTTCCTGGCCGACAATTCTAGGAGTTTGGCTGTCATGTCTGGCCGTGAATAAAATTTCCGTTACAAAAGAAAAAAAAAAGTTTGGGTGTTGTGTTTTTGGTGGCTGCACTAAAATCGAGTAACAAGTATGGCGCAGGATAGTTAGGGTCAGATCGGGCTCGGGTTCCAGCTATTTTTTACTCATCTGTGTAGTTAGACAAAAAGTTATATATTAAGTTCCGCCCCATTTTTTTTTAATTAAATTTTTTTATATACTAAGTCGGCTCTTTATTTTTTAAACCTAAAATTTTATTTAATTAAGCCAAAACTTACCATACTTCTAAGTTTCAAACCCCAATTAAATAAAAGTTAATGTAATTAATTATAAGTGGATGTGGTTAAATGTAAAATGAATTAAAATAAATAAATTAAATCATTGTTGCTATCCCTCTCTGGTCTCTCGGTGAACAAAAAAGAGTTCACAAAATAGTGACCTTAGACCTGTGACCGCAAACCTCTTGTGAAGTGTGAACGGGCAAACAGCAGGAGCCCGTCGCCACCCTCCGCCTGTCGTTGCCATCCGCCTGCGACTGCTGAGTGCCAATTCCATGCTCCAAATAGGTAACCATTCTTTATTTTTTAGACGTCTTTTAAGTTTTTAACCTATATTTTGGGTGGATGAATGCAGATTGTGTAAAATTAGGTTTATATTTGTTTTCTAAAGCTTTATTAAGATGTTAATTTAAAGTTTTGATCTATGGATGCTAGAGAATCAAAATTAGAGTTCTTGAGTTGTATTTGGGGAAAATGACCAATTGTGTAATTGATTGTTGTAGTTGTGTAGTTGATTCTATTTTTTAGATAAAATGAGAAAACCGAAAACCATTCATTTTTTTTTCAAAAGAAAGGATGAAGAAAAATGAAAATCAAGATAGTAAAGTTCAAAAAGCTACCACAAGTGAGCCGCAACCCCAAGAACAAGAACATGAAAATCAACAAGAGCATCAAAAAACTAATGAAATGGATCTTCTTGCAGGTACTCATCCTTTCTCTCGCATCATTTAGTTTATTTTATGTGTAAGAATAGTTCTTTAAATGAATAAAAAAATAGATATTTTTAGTCTTTGTTGTGTGACCTGACCCCGAATCGAATATCCGACCCGAACATATAACCCAAAATATAGCGATAACCTATTTTATGCTCCACTGACTTTGGTTCCCAATTGCCTTTCATTCCAAGCTTCCCTATCGGTACCAAGGATAAGTATGTTTTCATCTTTTTAGTTTTCTTTTGATAAACAATTTTAATATTTGGTTGATTAATGTTAACAGAGGATATTATAGTGATAGTATTTTATCTATTTATTGATATGATTGGTCAAATATTTTATGATCATAACTGGGTGTAGGGTTTATGAGTTTGCATGTTTATTTGTATTTGACTGTTAGATTAAACAATGTGTGTCTTCTACATGTATTGTATGGATTAACTGTTTAATCGTTTATTTGTTAGAAACTGAAAGTAACTTTCTTACTACATCATTTACGTTGTGTCAAGAAACAAATTTGAGTTTTTGTTAGTTAATGCATCGTGTAATGGTTTATTTTTTAAGTTTGACTCTTGTTTAACAACATTCTAACACGTGCCCTTGGTTGCGATAAAGTTTTTGTTTTATAGTGCGGCCGAATTCCTTTGCTAGTTTGAGTTTCTTTTATAACATTATAGTGAATCATATCTATGTGATTCTCTAGGATTCCATATAACTTATTTGCACGTTAAGTACAATATATGTGACAACCTGTAAAATTTCCAGGTCAACCTTAATCGTTGACTAAGCAATTCATCATAAATCTGTGCATTTATCTGTTTATCTGTGCATTTGTTCTAATAACTTTAAATTTAGACAACAATGCATGCACGATAATTAAGTCTTATGACTACGTTCCCACGACAATATTAGAAAACAACCACCTTGAAAACAATGAAATTCTAATTATAATAATTGGAATTTTAGCAACAAGAAAATATAGACGACTTTTATATTTTCTTGTCAACTTCATATTTTTATTTAATACGTATCATCCATCAGCTATTTTAGGTATCAATATTTATTGAACTACCTAGTTTAATAGTATTTATATTTTACGTCTTAAATCTTTAACATCAACTCATTTAAATATTTGACATTTTATTCATTTAAACTTCCTATTAGACAAGAATGCCTTCATCGCCCAACTTATCACCAGCAGCCTCCGCCTGCTCAACCTCCTTACCCTTGCCTTTCTCCTTCTCAGCTTCCTTCTCAACCTCCGGCTCGACCTCCTTCTCAGCTTTTTCTGAAGCATCTCCTCTCTCAGTCAACAGCTTCTTGAGGCTCACCTCCCAGTCCTTCACCAGCCAGCTCTCCGAGGTAAAGCCTTCAGCCTGAGCAGCAGTCGCCATCTCAATCATGCACTCCAGCACACTGATGGCAGCCGAAGATTGAGCATTCTGTTCGGCCAGCTTTAATGCTTCAGCAGCTGCATCATCTTTTTCTTTGAGCTGCTTCTCATAGTGGCGTGTGTTGCTGGCTGATGCCTCACTCACCTTCTCAAGACGGAGCGTGGCCTGGTCAAGTTTAAGCTCAGAAGCTTCGAGCTTCTGCTCAGCTGCTTCAAGCTTCTGCTCCATAACCTCCAGCTTGCCTTCGAGATCAATCACCTCGTGGCTCAGCTTGTCGATACCCTGCATCAAAGCATAACGCATCAGAATCAACAAGGTAAGTATTATAATTATAATTTTAACATACTTCTCTATTATTGTGCTATTACTTACAATGTTCACCACAGCTTGCAGCGAGAGCAGCTTGTTAGCAGCTGCGACAGGAGGGAGATCATCGAAGCTGTTCACGTTGATAGTGGAGTCTGGAGCCTTGCGCTTCTTTGCAGAAGATGTCTTGGACCGAGTGCTGGGAGCTCGAAACTTAGCGGCTGAAGGGTCAGTGGGAGCCTTGCTACTGGTCTCTTCGGGTTTTTCTTTCTTTGCGATGAGCAGCTTGAGTTCCTTGAAGGAGAAGTTGGAAGCTGAACCTGGAGCTTCATCATACACAGAAAAAGATCAGTTTCCAGATATCGTAAGGTATAACTTAAGACAAAAGGGGAGAGGGCTCATACAAATACCTGTTGACATGGTTCTTGAGGGGCTGAGAGACTGTTGAGTGATGCTTCTGGCACTTGAAACGTCTTCGGGCTGACAACTTCTTTCTGCCACTGGGATGCTGAAGAGATCCTTGAGCTTCTTGGAGGATTCACGGGTCGGCTTGATCAGAGCTTCAAATTTGGGCGCTGTAAAATCAAGAAACAAACATATCAGTTATATGAAATTGAAGAGTGTTTGGAATTAAAATGTTACAAAAACTCTTCCTACCCTTGACAACCCACTGGGTAGGAAGGTTCTCACAACCAACAAGGCTACTCCTTTTTACAAAGAAGAATTGACGCTTCCAATCATGGTCATTGTGGGAAATCCTAGGGATCATCTGAGCTTCTCCGGTTCTAACCTTCAATACAAACCTACTGTTGCCATGTGTGGCCAATCGGTACACTTTGCAGATCTCGGCAACCCCAATGTTGAGGTTACGAGTCTGGTTCAAATGATGAAGAGAAAGAAGAATTCGCCACACCATGGGCATCACTTGAGAGTAGGCGAGGTTGGTGATGGAAAAGAAATCGGTGACCAATTCCGGGAAAGGAAATGACATTCCGAGCAGAAAGGGGTAGTAAAGGAAACAGACCCAATCGCCGGAGGTATGGTCAGCTTTTAAAGACGGATCGAAGGGACGTAATTCAGCTCCGGCGGGAAAGCTTGCAGAACGCTGCAACACTGCGATCTTCCGATCGTCAAAGTTGCAGGTCTCCTCCGTTGTCGCCGGGAGGAGTCCTTGATCGATAAATTCGTCGGCCACTTGGTCGGAGACCATGGCCGATGATCGCAACAGCTTTTTTCCCATTATCGGAAAAGAAAACGAGAAGGAAGATAGAGGAAACTAACCTGGAGAAGATGGGAGAAGCTCTAGGGTTTTTCGCCAAGAGATAGCTGTGAGCGATAATGAAAGTGGAGAGAGGATTATAAAGGAGAAATCAAACGGGAACTTCGCCTAGGAAGTTGGGACCAACTAATTCCTCTCAAATCACAGTTAGTTAGCGATAAGGTTTAATTTCAAATTTTTGACAGCTGGCTTCCATGCGCCAACCGCCAAAAATTTGGGGGGCAATTATTGGTACTAGAATTCAGGAGATTATGAGCAGCTCGAATCAGCTCGCAAGCACATCATTGTAAGGATCCTGAATTATATTTCCTGACTAACCATTGCTTTTCCCTTTTTGTTCATTATTCGCAGGATAACTCGAGCATGGATCACGTGTCCTAAAGACCCGGTCAACTAACAGAAACGTGGACCAAGTGGACTTCAAACGGCTAATTGGAGAACGTGGAGTTAGTTGCTAATTTTTAGGGGATGTTGTTATGATGTAATTCGTATTTAATGGAGCTCTAGGCTTACACACACACACACACTTTTTTTGCGATTACGATTCTCTGCTACACTTAGATTACGAGCTCATTTCCTTTGTACTAAGAACATTCATTATATAAAAGTTTTAGGAGGCAGGTACTTTGAACCGGCCCCCGAGGTTTTTTGCTAGGCTCCTTGAGGATACTCAAGGATTCCTGGATTTTCCCTCGTTACATCCTCGTGTCAATCTTCATATTTACATTTTCATCTTTACTCATATCAAACACGCTACCTCACATACGAAGTTTGATCAACTAATTGCTTAGACAGTTTTTGACCAAAACAAGAACCATCCAAGGAGCAAGAATCATCCATCTTTTATTCTCTTCTCCATATTGGAAGCTCTCAATGTAAGGAAAACCCTATTTTTCTATATTTTCTAGTTCATATATGATGATGAACTCAATCTCCTTAAACTTGCAAGTCTTGATGATTATCGCGGTCAAAAACTCATATTTTGTAACTAGAAAACTTTGACAAACCTAACTCTTTATGTCTTTCATAAAAATCATATTTCTCAAGACAAATATATGTTATTTTGCTTAAAATATCAATCTGTGACCTTGTCTTGAAAAGAAATCAATCTGGTAACTAAACATGAAATTTATGTAAAATGAGCTACCTTGTTTAGCTAAAATTCTCTATGATCATCCACAATTTTCGTAAATCATATTTCTTATATTCTTGAGGTTCACAAAATGTAGTAATTAGCAAAGTGATGCTAAACATAAAGACCAAAAGCTAAAACCTTGAAATATTGCTTAAAACGACAATTAGTGGGTTTATGGTGACCAAAGCTCAAACCAAACATTTTGATGTAAATTTGATCAGAAAAAATTAATTTATAATATTTCAAATAACTTTTACAAAGGAACTTTTGATATAACAAATCTTAAGACGCTTAAAATGGTAATTAGGAGACCCGAAAATCCAAATTTCAGACTTGAAATGAACCGACTCCATCAAAGGAATTAGCTACTGATTTAGACAATAGGTTTTGAATATTTTGTGTTCCTAAAATGAATCATAAGTTCCTAAATTGGAAAGCCTTTAGAAAGAAACCAGGTGCAAAACGGTGAAAACCGAACTGAGAAAATCCAAATTTATTAACTTGGATTTAACACCTGATGATCTGAAAATTTAGAACTTATAATAAATTGTTAATAATGTCATAATCAATCTTATAATGATTTAGAAACTTAAAATGAGGTAAAGGGAGTTACCAGACGAAAAACAGATAAATACCGGGATAACCGGAGCCATACCGACAAAACAGGTAACAAAAAGCTAAAAATATGAAAAATTATAATTTTACAAGTCTCAACATGTTATAAAATCATTTTCATGAAAAACAGTAATTTCTAAAACAATTGGAAATTATATCGGGTATCAGACGCCGGCTTAAAGCACACATTTTATACGATTATTTATAATTTATTGAAAATTGTCAAATTCTTCAAAATAAAACTCCATAATATTTATTATCATAAATATTATCATAAAAATGTATGTTGGAATGAGAAAATATATATCCGAATATATATATATATACACTTAAGTATTTTCACATTTGGTCAACCGATAAATATTTATTTCAAACAATAAAATAAATATTTATTTTTACGATATATTATTGCCTTAGCATTAAATCAAATGAAAAAATTTATATATACATTAACTATATATAAGCACAAGTATACCATTCGTAATGCAAATCAAATTATTAATGTTTATTTGAACGATAAATATTATACCCGAATCATTGATAAATATTTATTTTGTACAATAAATATTTCATTCGATATAAACGATATATTTTCCTGTTAAAAATTGAAATAAATAAATATATATTTATAATATATATTCCTAGGTATTTTATTTTAAGACGCAAACCATTACTTAATATTTATTTTGTATAATAAATATTATGCCATGCACTTTCATATATTTATTTTGTGAATAAATGATCTCAACCAATATACAATGCATGTAAGACACACTGAATTCATGTTCTATTCAGTGAGTCTCACGACCCCTTTCTTTTAAACTGTTTGATGCGTGTGGTTTTTGACATGTAATGATAACGGGTTTCGGGCTAAAAAACATCAATTTAAACTTGAAAATATTAAATTATATGTGTTTCTGATCAATATTGTGAGTTTTCTGCTTTAAACGGTGCAAGCATGAAAAACGAGGCGAAAACACATAGAAAATAACAAAGCTGAGAAATCTCATGAATTAGGATGCCATGAGACCCCCTCTCACGGCTTACCAAGCCGTGTGATCAGGAATCGAGCCAGGTTATCGAGATCTGAAGCCGTGAAGATCCATTTTGGCAAGCCATGACCTAGGTAAGTCGTGAAGACCCCTTACACGGCCCCCGAAGTCGTGTGCCGACAATACCCCACGTCGTGTAGCCTATTACCGAGATCAGTGTGAATTTGCTGATGTCACATGTCCTCCCAAGCCGTGTGAGCCCCTCTCACGGCTTTGCAAGTCGTGTGCCGCATCAACCATTTTTGGAAACTTTCAGAAATCCTAGATTTCGAATCCCTATAAATACCAGGCCATTCCAGAGGTTTAAAACATCCAATAATCATCAAAATTCGAGATTGAAGCCAGAGGGAAGTGCGGGCTTAGCCAGAATAGCGTTTTCAAGCATTTTTTAGTCTTTATTTTGTAGGAAACTTTCCATATTTAGTTTGGTTTGTTATTTTACAATGTTTAGCACTTTGAACTTATTTGAATTTGAGTTTTCAATTATGTTAGTAGGCTAAACGATTAGTATCGCTTAGGCGAGACGGGTCTTGCTATGGTTTGAACACTTAATTTGTGATATTTTACTTATGACATTCGTTTGAGTTAACATGTTGTGTTTGGTATGTGGTTGATGATATGTGTATGCTATTTTGACCATTGGAGCAAGACTAATAGTGTGGAAACCCTAGCCGCTAGTATGTAGGTGAACTAGGTTAGGTGTTCTATTGTATTGTTGAATAACGGTAATCGCGACTTATGCGTGACACTAGGTATAGTTCATGACTTTTAGATCATCATTGTTCAAATAGTTGTCCACACCTTAGGGTTTGAGTGAGAAATAACCTCGTCCTTTGCTAGTAGTCATCCTATTCATTGCCTTGTAGTAAGCTTTCAGCGACAGGTCGGGTCTGTCTTACTAAGTTATGTCTAGGACCTTCTAGGTTAACCACCCATCCAATAGCCAGAGCTTCACAACTCTAGGACCGTGTAGGGCTGTGTATATCCGATACCTTCCAGCCAGTTGTGAGTCAGATCCCCGATAGCTCAAGACTAGGCCTAGTGAACGCCAAACAAAGACCTTGTCTAGCACATCACCATGGAATAGAAGTAACCATTAGGGAGTGTCTATAACCCTAATTGTGAACCTACCCATAGGGATTAGGTAGCCTTGTATTCGGAGCCTTATCCATATCAGTGACATGACATAAGTAGTCAGTCGTATGTTTAAACCATGCAAGATGAGTCGAACCTTAGTGATACGCATTCTTATTCTGATTTCAAATTCAAAAGCTATTTATTTATTTACTTTTTACTTTCCTTTAATATTTAAATCGTTTTCTTAATTAAAAAAACCAAAACCTTAAACTATTAAACAACAACTATTTTTTACCATTCCGTGTCCTGAGGATCGACAATCCAAAACTTATCAATACTGTATTACGCAAACGATAGGGGCACTTGCCTAACGTGTGTGTGTCTAGTCCCTTGGTGGGGACCATTTTTATAAATTTAAAACGAGATTGTGTTGAGAACTATTTTATATACACATTCACACACATCACTCTTTTAAATATCTTGGGGGAGAATTCACCCCTTCATGAAATAAATAAACTTTTACTTGACATGATGGTTGACTATACAAAAGTAATGATTACATGTTCTTTTCTGTATCCCAAATAGGAGTACTACATAACGTGTTGCCACAAATTCCCACTATTAGTTGAATTCGATTAGTTCTGGTACGAAACAATAACTAGTGAGAAGATCTATTGGGTTGACATCCCTGCCCGGATTGGTCGCTCCATCCTCACTCCATGGTAATAGTCAATGGGTACATGTCAGTTATTCTGATCCTTTAGTATTCTTGAGATAGAATGTGAGGAGTGGGTAATTAGTTAGTGTTTTAATTCAAGGTTCATATGAGATCATTACAACATGTTAACCTAGAGTTAATGTCATGTATGTCTTAAACTGTGCATAACTTGACTTGCACAAGTCTTTCATCAAACTGTGTAAAACTTGACTTACACGAGTCCATTTACTTAAACATATGAACTCACTAACTTTTTGTTGACTGTTTTAAACTTACATGAGTCCATTTACCCCATGTGTCATAATTCCAACGTCGTTGCCTTTGCAGTTCTAACTTACTCTCTTTTTAATTGGTTGAGAATTCACATTCAGAAAGAAAAGTAAATTACGCCCACTAGCTTAGCCTAGTGGCATATGTGTATGACCCGACTCTTATCAAAGTGTTTTGGTTTCAAGTCTCACTTATAATAAAATGATAAAAAAATGAGGGTTACAAGTTGGGTCAGTGAATTTTTTCACCAGTAGTGAGTTTCCTCCTTATAGGAATTAGAGATGATTGAGTGCGTGGTGTAATGTTCTCGTTAGTCATCCAAATTTATCGTTAAAAAAAAGATAGAAAAATAAATTTTAGAGTAAAACGTAGAAAATAAATAAATGTATTTGACCTACCTAATCTAATGTCAACAGTCAATAACAACTACACCTGGACTACACTCATTAATGAATGATGAAGGTCAACATCAAACTTGTGTCGATTCATTGTTCTAATATCTTTAATTTCCACGTCTCATTAATCATACATTCATGCAAGTAATAATGAGATCTCTCTCTTTTTACACCTACCATATGCACTGATTGAACATAAATAAATAATAATGATATCTTTTCGTCTAGCAAGTATGATGTAGAGCTCTAAACAAACCAAACCGAACATAATCTTATTCATGTTTATTTGTTAAGAATTATTTGTGGTCATGAACGGGTCATGAAAATATAACAAATGTAAATTGTTGTTCGTGTTTGTTTGTTAAGGATTTGAACGTATTCACGAACGCTTCACAAACACAAACAAACATATGCTATATAAAAAGAATAACATTTGTAATTTCAAACACTAGACATAATCACCTTAAATAAATATATATACTTAAGCCGTTGACATAAAAATTATAATAATAATTATTAAAAACAGAACACAAGTTAAAAATAATAATCATAAATATAATTATCTCATTATAATACCACAAAGATGCACGGGCGAAGATAGAGTAGTTCCAGGGGTGACACGTGCTACCCCTTAAACTTGTACGCTAAGTGGAAAGACTTCGAATTTTTTGGTTTTTACGAACATGCGTTACCCCTAAATTTTTGTGTGTGCGTGTGTTATCCATAATTTCTTTTTGTGTGTATGCTACCCCTTAAGAAACTTTCTAGTTCCGCCCATGAAAAATGTAAGTTTATGAACATAAATGAATGAACGTGGTCTTTGTTCATGTTCATTTGTTTAACCAAATGAACAAAATTTTATGTTCATGTTTGTTTATTTATTAAATGAACGAACATAAATGTACTTCTCTCCGAACAATTCACAAACAATCGATGAACATTCGATATGTTTACGACCCTAAGTAAATATAATGAAAAGAATTATTATAATTGTATAAAGTACCTAACTTGTTTGATTTTGGTTGATTATAATTAATTATTATGTTATTTTAAAAATAAATATTAACAAACATATTTACACAATATTACATTCAATAATTAGACTTGTTTACATAATAAAAATAATCATATTTTGTAATAAAATAACATCCATGCGATTATAAACTGATGATTTGGAAGTTCCATTTAAATTAAAAAAAAAATTATATTATAAAAGTTTTATAACGACTTGAGAGTTGAATTTGCCCCAAGGTTTGGAAAAATATGCATTAGTTAGGTTTGATCGAATTATTTTGTTGAAACTAGTTTTGCCGTAAAGATATAGTTTTTTGACTTCTAGACACCAAAGGCATCTTTCTTGATCTAAAAATTTCCTTGCTTGATTAAAAAAATGTTTCTAGACATACATATGACGGTGAATATCTTATATTACATATATAATAAACAAATAAGTAGAGTTTTTCAACTCTCGCGTTAAGGTACGGATCCTATATAAAGATTAATTAAACCTAAGATGTCTCGGTTTTAAATAAAATTAACGTTAGAACATAGATAACATGATAAAATGAAAGTAAGAAATGAACGAGAATATACTTCTATATACACCGTATTTAACAAAAATAAATTGAGAAAAATCATCATATTTGGAAAAAATAAAACCGGAATATGATTTCGGAAAAATGACATGTAAGTTAGAAATCACACACACCTTACGAAAAAGTCTAGACACTATTTTATTTAAAGCGAATGCTTTTTTACCTTTATATAAACGGAATAACGTTGTTATCGTGTATATTTAGAAAAAAAATAATCTAGACGAATTGAGTAGAGATTGAACATGGGTTTTCTGTGTAAGATTTGCGCGCTACCAACTCCTCTATGTATGGTCTTCTCTAAAGCAAAAACATGTATTATTAAAAAGACTAGCTACTCCCAAAGATCTAACTCGGGTTAATTAAATGTAAACAAAGCTCAATACCAAGTTAGTGTGTGGGAATTGAAACCGGGTCTCTAGCTTAAAAGTACCATGTGTTACCAACTAGCTGAGCTATATTTTATTTAAATTTTGAAGCAAAATGGTATTAATAAAAGAAGGGTGCATAGGCAAACTATTGAGTAAGCAACTTGCCACATGCTATTGTAGTATATGTAAATACTAGACTAGATGAGTGACCTGTCATTACGGAAAGTAACACAACATATAAAACGCTTAAACAATTAATCGATGAAATATCATATAGATTTTAATGTTAAACATAAAGAAAATTATAAAATAAAATAAATATGATAGAAGTAACTCCTTCACGACGTTAGAGGTGATACCCAAATTTGTGTTTCATTCCGGCCTATTTTTAAGCTTCAACCCTTTTTCTTTTTTCACAATTTTATCACAAACTTTGTACATTGATTTATTATTATATATATTTTTATTATCTAATTATCTATTATTGAACGGCATATTTTTATTTAAAAGTACACATTAATACCGGATTTTAAATCTAAGATTTGAAGATTTCTACGAAACACTCTTACCTTGGACCAAGACCCACTGGTAAATATATACATACACCCTGTATATACTTACAAAAGTACCTAATATTCTTATTAAAAGTCAAACTTGCCTTTGATTTTATTCATGAAATTTGTTTTGTAAAGTCAGCAGCCTCTACATATGCTAGTGAACTATTGTATTAAGCGATTTTAAAACCAAATATACCTGAAGCGTCTTTTGGAGCTAAGGGTATACATTTCCCGCATAAACTTTGGCTAGTCACATGGTATGGTTGAGTGGTTGTCACTAATACTCATCGTGTAACTATTATTATTATTTTTTTATTTGGTTTCAAACTGTCACATTTAACATAAGAGTTGATAGGTTAATTGGTAGAGATCTGTGTAAGGATCGATATAACCCGAACACGATATCACAACCTCTAGTGAATGTGCGGAATCCAAATACTAGAGTGATTCAAGAAGAAATGAGAACTATATTGAAAAGCAATAACAATAAACGTAAAAAGCACAAACCGATTGAGAAGAAACACTTTACTATTGATCTTGCTTGTCACACACTTGTCGAAATTCTCAAAGAGAATTTCGAGATCACAAAATTTCAAAACACCTTTTTAATGACCAACCCTAATTACAAGATTAACCTATCTATATATAGGGGAAGATTAGCTTGGAAAACAAGCTAATCTATCTTTGGTAACCCTAATTACCAACTAATTCCCGTTTTTGACCATATAGGCCCACTAAACTCCCTCTAAACATTGTTTAATTGAGCCCAAACACATCTAAATTGGCCCAGTGACCCAATATAACCATAACCCAGTTAATCTCCACCTATTCTATCACATAGGTCTTCAAAATAGTCCGCCAAGTGATGATTTAATACACAAGCCACAAATTATTCCCTTACAATCTTCCCCTTGGCTTGTGATATTAAATGTCTTCTACTTTCAATCTTCAGACTTGCAGTCTTCTCCTTGGCTTGATCATGGGTTGATGGAGATTTTTTTGTGTTACAATCTTCAATGGGCAGCAACGGTCGAGTTCTGGGAGTTTTCTCTCAATCAGCATCAGCTTGGACTTCAAATGACAAACAAGTAATGAGAGGAGGATTCTCAAGTACTTGCTCCTTCTTGAAACATGTCGAGTCCTTGCTGGATCATCAGTAACTGTCTTGACCAGCATGTAACTTCAGAGGGTAAAAATGTTGAAAACCCCTGTCTTGACATTCTTGAATTTCTTTGAACTGACGGCATTTAGCTTCCCCTCAACTCGTGAACAGTGTCTTTTGAGTCTTTGGAAGCTTTTCTTGAACAACCAACAAACTTCCCCTAAGCATAAGGTAAGTCCTTTTCCGGCTGGTTCTTCAATACGAACAGTAACAACATCAGTGCATCGGTCAACTGAGTCCTTGACCATCTTGTCCATGAGTTTTCTTTTTCTGACTTATCCTGTCAAGCACAACATGAAACAGACACTAACCAGACATGATGACTGGTTATCGGGTTAGAATTATTTTACCAAATACTTCCCCTGAACCCGAGGACTCTTCACATTATCTCCCCCTGAGATTCTGGAGGGGTGATACTTTCTTGCATAAAACCCATAAAACTTATTAAAACCTTTAAATTAACCTGGCCATGGTTGAAAAATAAAATAAACAATAAAAACTTAAGATAACACAAAAGAAAAATAAAAATAAAAACAAACATACCAAATTTCTAAACAAGAAGGTTTCTATGGGATCAAACCGTATGAATCTGACTGAGGAACCCTTTTCAGCTTCTGTTACTCGAACACGTCTAGGTGATTGCCAATATACTGATCCACTTTAAACTCAAACCCTTTTCTTATTCAGGCTGTTCGTCACTTTATTATCTTTTAAGGTGTATTAATTATGAACAGCAAGTGGGTTTCAACAAATCCTAGGTACATGTTATTACACACTATCAAGCATATAAATTCCCTACCACATATTTTCACAACCTGAACCAGAAGTTTGAAAGTAAGCTCGAGACTTGGTTGAGAAGAGAAAGAATAGATCAGATAGATTTTTTTTGGTATAATATACAAAGTCAACTGAATTTTTGAAACAATTTCAATAATGCTCTCATCAGTGACAACGGCTGAGGGATTTAGACTTTTAAGGGTCTCTTTTGATGTGCTCTTTGGCATCTTTTGGGTGTATATTATTTTTTCTTTAATTTATTTTAGGTGATCTAGAAGCACGTATGTATGGACAACTCCAGGTCATTGCTCACGCAAAGCAGAGGAGAGCCTTACATACACGTGAAGCATCCCCAGGTCATTGCTCACGCAAAGCAGAGGGGACACCAACTTTTTGAGCTCAATTTCACACTCTTGGAGACAAGCGTGTGTATCGGGAACTTGAACATGCAGTCAAATAGAAATGCAATTAACCTAAGTGCTGTTACCCATCAAACTGCCATACCTTATCTTTAAGTGTGTAACTCATACCTTTTCAGATTTAAGAGCTGAGCCTACCAGCATATCACCATGGATCATGCCTTTCACATTTGCCTTACGCGTGTCAGCCATCTTCAAGACGGAGGTTTATTTCACTTCCCTGCCTTCTCAAACAAACAAAAGATTAAAAATTAAAAAGTACAATTTTTTTAGGGGTCAATTATTTCATCTTTTCTATTCTTCCCCTTGCTTTTTGATTTTTAAAATCAACACACGTTTTTTTTTTCTTTTTTATGCACACACAGACACATCACTAAATATCAATTAAATCTGGCCAAGCTAACCTTCAAAGTTTATCTTTTGAGAATTTTTCCAGATTTGGGTTTTGTTTCATGCACAACCATGCTTCACATCAGATTTGCCAAGACACAAACAATTCAGACAGTGTTACCTTTTCAGCTGATCTTTTCAGATTTACCTCTCAAATAGAGACATACCCTCCATTGAAACCTTCATGTCATGTAGTAGAGAGATGCCTCCTATCATGTGCCTGGAACAATCACTTTCATAAACAAATAAGTTAATGGAAGTCCTCCTTGACTGTTCCTGCACAAGGTGAGAGATCAATTAGCCATAAGTACCCAGGCCATTGTGGTTCTGGGTATACCTGAAGAGTCAGTGAAAGAAATTACTTTTAAAAACATTCCCTTGGTAACATCAGGGATTGGGGGTGTGGCTGCCTTGTTTGGACTGAGAATGTCCTTTTTGTTGACATCTCTGGGTTTGTGATTTTCTTTCCCAAAAACCTGTGGTTTTCTCGGTGGATTCTTATTAGAATTTTGAACTCTTATTTCTTGAAATTGTTTGGAGTGTTTCTTGTACACTCCAGTAGGCTTGAAAGACAAGTTCACAACTTTTGAAACATTCCACCTGTCATCCTTCCTCCAACCATTTAATTTAGCTGAACCAACTGGATTTGGATGGATGGGTGATTTTGAAACAGTTTTGAAAACAGATTTTAAAACTGTTTTTGGGGATTCAGCAGATTTTGGTCTCCAAGCTGTTTTCACAATTGATGGTTCATGTTTAGGTGACTTGGGCTTTGGGCTCCATTTGGGGACATTTGGCTGTGGTTTGCCCTGCTGCACCTTTTGGTTTGAAGGTACAGTCTTTGCTGCTGCTCTAGCATGTATCTTTGCCTGTGAGGGTGGTGATGTGGACTTTTGCACCTTGGAATTTGAAGGGCCAAACTTGGGTTTTGGGCCAACATGTGTTTGGCCCAATGGGACAGTCTTTTGTTGGACCTTCTTTGGATAGTAAGGCTCATACGGGCGGTGCAGGCAGTTTCTTTCCATGTGTCCTGGTTGACCACACACATGGCAGGACTGTTTCTTTGGATACACGGGAGCCTGTTGTTGGTTCCGCCCAGTGGATATCCAAATTGGCTTTGAAGCGTTTTTATGGATCCAAAGGGCTTTACCATGGGGCTTTGTGGTCAGAATATACTCCCGTTGTATCGGTTGGAATTGGTCATATGCAGAATTGACTTCTGGGTACGGGACAAATTCCTGTGGTTTTGTGTCCCGTACTTTTTGCACATTTGGAGTGGGACAGTTCACACTCCCCTCAGATTTTTTTCACATCACCTGTGGGTTTGGGAACATCATTCTGTGGTCCCTTACCCCTTCTTAAAATTCTAACAGTTCTTTGGGGTTTCACCGGTTTCAAATCACTTTTACCAACATTAAACACACCACATTCAGAAAGTTTAGCACAAACACTAGACTCAGAAGACTCAGAAGTTTTTGACTCAGACATGACAAAAGTTTCAGGTTTCTCAAAATCAGAATTTTTAACAGAAAATTCAACTTCAGACTTCAAGGGACTTTTAGTGGACTCCTTGCAATTTACTACCCCTGCTTCATGTTTACCTTTATCTGCACAAGAAGTAAAAGTGTTAGTAAGGTTAGAAACAGGAGCAGAAATTTTAATGGGACAAGCTGCTAATTTCTTTTCAATCTCAGCTTTAGCTTCCAAGTTGGTCTTAGAACACTCATAATCTGAGATCATTTCATGCATCAGGGGCATCGGAACTGTATGAGTGGACTTTTCATCTTTTATTTCAGTACCGAGACCCAACCCAGAGTTGGCTTTTAGATGACGCATACGAGCGTCTGTGTTGTAGAAAAGTGAGCTAGCCTTCAAAGTTTATCTTTTAAACCCTCACGCGATATCTAGACTAGTGAAACCGTGCGGAATCCGGTTTAACTAGTTGATTCAAGAAAAACAGTGAAAGATTGTAATTGAAAAGTATAATAAAGCTAGTAAAGACAAACCGATTAGAAGACAAAACGATTGTATTGATCACCGTTCACTTCTTACACCTTAGTCGAAATTCTTGGTGGAATTTCGATGACACCTTAACACCACAAAAGACTAGCCTTCATCATTTCTGACACAATTTTATCGTTTCGCTCAACTTTGGTTTGTGATGTTTCTAATTGACCTTTAAGTTGTTCAAGTTCAGCTTTCAATGTGACAATTTCTTCATTAGCAACTCTTAGATATGTGGTTTTGTTACTCAAGTCCCTTTGAAGATTTTTTATGTCAATTTTAGCAGCTTCGAGTTTCTCACTTAAGTTTTTACTCCTACTTTTGTATTCTCTCAATTCTCTATCAATAAATTCACGATTTAATGTTTCATTGAAAAACTTATTTTGCCATTCTTGAGATTCATTGACTATAGATTGACATTTAGGATTAAGACATACCTCAGAGCTGCTGGCAGATACAGAATTACCTGGAAGAAAGGATGCCATGAATGTCTTTGATTGAACTTCTGGATCAAAAAGGTGGGTTTTCGATCGGAAAAGAGTTGGATCGAAAAGTACTTTTCGATCGGACAAGGGGTCGGTCGAAAAGCAGACTTCTCGATCGAAAAGTGTCAGCGGATCGAAAAGTCTCAGTGGGGACTTTCCGATCGAGAAGAGAAGCTGATCGAAAAGTCACAGGGGGACTTTCCGATCGAAATGCTCTGATCGAAAAGTCACAGGGGGACTTTCCGATCGAAATGGGCTGATCGAAAAGTCACAGGGGGACTTTCCGATCGAAATGGGCTGATCGAAAAGTCACAAGGGGACTTTCCGATCGAAATGGGCTGATCGAAAAGTCACAAGGGGGACTTTTCGATCGAAATGGGCTGATCGAAAAGTCACAAGGGGGACTTTTCGATCGAAATGGGCTGATCGAAAAGTCACAAGGGGACTTTCCGATCGAAATGGGCTGATCGAAAAGTCACAAGAGGGACTTTTCGATCGACAGATGGCTGATCGAAAAGTCACAAGGGGACTTTCCGATCGAAATGGCGCGACAGTAAAGGGTTTTCGATCAGCCTGGCTGATCGAAAAGTAACAGGCTGGGTCGAAAAGTCACTAAATCTCGAGCAATTGGTCACGACCACTTCTGATTTTTTCGAAACCTGCAAAAAACAATTTTCCAAACCTTGCTACTGCGAAAAACACCACAAAACTCAAATGGTTAGTTGACAAAAACTTGAATCGGATATCGCGAGAGCCTCGAAACTTGCGTTTCTTGGCTCTGATACCAATTGTAAGGATCGATATAACCCGAACACGATATCACAACCTCTAGTGAATGTGCGGAATCCAAACACTAGAGTGATTCAAGAAGAAATGAGAACTATATTGAAAAGCAATAACAATAAACGTAAAAAGCACAAACCGATTGAGAAGAAACACTTTACTATTGATCTTGCTTGTCACACACTTGTCGAAATTCTCAAAGAGAATTTCGAGATCACAAAATTTCAAAACACCTTTTTAATGACCAACCCTAATTACAAGATTAACCTATCTATATATAGGGGAAGATTAGCTTGGAAAACAAGCTAATCTATCTTTGGTAACCCTAATTACCCACTAATTCCCGTTTTTGACCATATAGGCCCACTAAACTCCCTCTAAACATTGTTTAATTGAGCCCAAACACATCTAAATTGGCCCAGTGACCCAATATAACCATAACCCAGTTAATCTCCACCTATTCTATCACATAGGTCTTCAAAATAGTCCGCCAAGTGATGATTTAATACACAAGCCACAAATTATTCCCTTACAATCTGTAATATAATTTTTAGGTTCTAGGTTCAATAATTGCACTAAAAATGATCATTAGTGGCGGTAAATGTCGCCGCTATTGATCCTTTTTGTCGCCACTATTGATCAAGTTTTGCCACTAATACCCGCCACGGCTATTGAGTGTTGCCGCTAATGCTCCATGACCTGCAAAATATATTTTCCTCATATTTTCTAACTTTTCTGTTTTCTCAAATGCATACATTACAAAATGATCATTAGTGGTGGACTATATCGACTATGTCGACATTCGGACCTTTGAAATCCATCAGTTGAATCTCATGGTAAGATTCCTAGGCCACACATCAATTGGCTATTTCCTGATTTATTGGAAGATCCCACCTTTATCCCTTAAATATAGGACAAGCTACATGGATTTCATTTCTGATGAAGCTATCGAGGATATGAAACTTTATCTCCGGGAATCAGAGGGAGAAACAGAACTGTCATTCTACTTAATCCGGAATAGGGACTCAACCTACACCTCTGATGCTCTGTTTGGGGGTAAGCGTCGCGGCCCCTTGGAAGACACCACCACCAGTAGCAGCAGCTTCGACTATGACCCTGAAGATGAAGATTACATGTCTGATGCTAGGTCTTAGTTTTCTATGTATAGATAATTAGATTTTTGTATTGGATCCTGATCAATTTAGTTTTGTAACTATGATCAATTTTGGTTATATGATCAATATACATATATATATATATATATATATATATATATATATATATATATTAAAGTTTTGTTAATCATCTCAATCTTAATTTTGTGTTTTGGTTGATTTTATTCTAATTATGATTAAAGGGTTTCAGTTCAATTGCAAATAGATTTTATTCTAAATATGAATTCCAAATTTATGTTTCAATCTAGATTAACTCTTCATCCTGAAACTCTACTTCATCTGGTTCTATTCTTCTTCTTCTCTACCGATCGAAGGACTCAAATTTATGATGTTTAATTAATTATAAATCATCTCAGTCCACCATGGCACTCAAACACTTGTCTCAAAACGTCAAGATACTAACATAACACAAGATTACATCATGTAAGAACACAAATATGAGTAAAATGAAGCTCTACTATCGTATTAACTAATTCATTGAAAATGTATGTTAAAATGACAATTTAGAGTATATACATAAAGTGTATGAATAAAACTGGAACAAGTCACTAAAACCAGATCAACTCTTCTTCCTGAGGAAATCTAGTTCATCTGGTTCTGTTCTTCTTCACCACTGAAGTTCATCCGGTTCCCATCTTGTTCATCTTGTTTGCAATATCTGCTAACCAAAATGCCAACATACTAACATAACATAAAAATATATACTTTATGTAAGAACACAGTTATGAGTAAAATGTAGCTCTACTATGATTCATTGAAAATGTATGTTAATATGAAAAATAGAGTATATACACAAACTGTATGAATAAAACTGGAAGAACTTATGTTAAAATTAAAAAAACCAGAATAAATATTATCGTATCCGGATCAACTCTTCTTCCAGCCGAGTTCATCCGGTTCCCATCTTGTTCTTCTAGCCAAGTTCATCCGGATTAACTCCTCATCATCATTTGAAGATCTTTTTCCTTTCTTAGCAACCACTGTCTTCCTTCTCTTGGAAGGACCAGGTTTGTGCACAGGGGATTCAGGTTTGGTGGGTGGTTTTTGTGGTGATGAATTGGGTGGAGATGAGGGTGCAGGGTTGGTTTTTGTATTTATGGAGTGAATGATTTGTTTAGGTGAGGATATGGAGATGGAAGGGTATGAGTAACTCTAGGTGGTAGTACAATGGGTGTGAAGTTATCTATTCTAAACTTTGGTGGAATAGGCTTTACAGGTTTAGGGTTGGCTTTAGGCTTTACAGGTTTAGGGTTGGCTTTAGGCTTTACAGGTTTAGGGGGGTTTCTTTTGGGTTGATGTGAGGTTAGGGTCTGTTCAGATCAAAAAATGCACCTGGTGGTCTTGGTACGCCTGTTTCCTTTGAGATTATGTCTTGTTCATGTAGCATATCTGAATATCTATTTCTCAAGGTATCAATACTGGACGGATTGATCTGGCTTCGATTCTCCTCCATTATGTTAATGAAATAGCTTTTGAAAAGCTTGAGCTCTTCTTCCTTTGTCATAGGGTTTTTTTAGGATTTTATGTTCCTCTTATTCCCTTTTTATCTCTTCTTGCCTTTCATCAGCATCTATCTCTTCCTTCAGTTTTATTTCACCATCCTCTTGAACAATTATGCACATCATATCGCATACCATCCTCTTCTTGCCTTTCATCAGCATCTATCTCTTCAGCAGTTGCCAATCCCCTGGCTATGATCAAATCTCTGAACTTCAAAAGGAGTGTGCCATTGTGAAGGTTTTTTTAACAGTCTGATCTTTTCTTGTTTAGCTTTAATGTTCTTGTCAGATTCTCTGACCATTCTTGCATCTTGTTTTCTTCTTCTCAGAGTCCATCTTAGCCATTTTCTCCTCAAAAGACCTTCTATTGGCTTCATTGACCAGAACCATTATTAGTCCATCTATACGATCAGCTTTCTTAGCTTCTTCAGGAATAGCAGGGGGAGCACTAAGCTTTAAAACATGAATGTTGGGTAAAGATGGAGCAGTCCTTAACCAAGTGCAGTTAAGAGTATTTGTTAGGATTGCAAACTTGCCTCTCCATTCTATTTCACGAGTACATATAATTACAGAAGTTACACAATGCACCATATTTTCTATACAATGTATAATAATGAATATCTAGTCTATTATACCCTCTCAGTCTAAGGTGGAGGATTTCGAAGGTTTAGACTGTTACGAAAATCCGAAAAGAGAGCACGAGGCAAGCTTTTTGTAAATATGTCAGCGAACTGATATCGCGATGGTACATGAAGAACCCGAACGTTCCCCTGGCGAACCTGATCGCGAACAAAATGGATGTCGATCTCAATACGTTTCGTACGCTGATGCTGAATAGGATTCCCAGACATGTAAATTGCACTGACGTTCTCACAGTAAACGAGTGAGGTGCAACGGGGATGGGAACCGAGTTCGAGAAGGAGATTACGTAACCAACAAATTTTCGCAACGACATGTGCGACCCCCCGATACTCGGCTTCGGCACTAGAGTGAGAAACCACCGTTTGGCGTTTTGAAGACCATGAGACGAGATTGTCGCCATAATAAACACAGTAACCCGAAGTGGATCGCCTCGTGTCCGGACAACCAGCCCAGTTGGCGTTTGTATAGGCCACGGGGGAGGAAGGTCAAGAAGAGCCCGTCATGTATAAACCCAAATGCAATGTACCTTTAATGTAACGAAGTATGCGCTTCAAGGATAGAAGGTGAGAAGTCCTTGGAGCGTGCATATGCATACATACCTGCTGCACAACATAGGAAATATCTGGGCGGGTGAAAGTCAGGTACTGAAGAGCGCCGACAAGGCTCTTGTAAGTAGTTGGGTCATCAATCAAGTCACCGTCTAAGACACTGAGTTTCCCATTAGTATCCATGGGAGTCTGAACAGGGTTGCAGCCAGACATGTGTGCTCTGGCAAGAATGTCTGCCGTATAGGTCTGCTGAGATAAGAAGAGGCCATGGGCATCTCGACGAACATAAATCCACAAAAAATAAGATAAGGGACCCAAATCCTTCATAACGAATTCAGAGAAAAGGCTGGACATAATCTGCTTGTGCAGTGTGGCTGAAGAAGAGGTGAAAATGATATCTTCGACATATAACAAGAGATATGCGACGTCCGTACCACGTCGGTAGATGAACAGTGAGCGATCAGAGTCTGTAAACCGCTGGTACCATTCCCGTGGGGCCTGTTTAAGCGCATAGAGAGACTTCCGAAGCCGGCAGACATGATTTGGATAGGAAGAATCTCGAAAACCAGCAGGCTGATGCATGTATACTGTTTCCTGCAAGTGGCCGTGTAAGAAAGCATTCTTCACATCCAACTGATTAATACCCCAACCATTAGCAAGAGCAATGCTCAAGACAATATGGATTGTTGCTGTCTTGACCACCGGACTGAAGGTTTCATGACAATCAACTCCCACCTGTTGCGACCTGCCATCAAAAACTAAATGCGCTTTGTAGCGCTCAAGTGAACCATCCGATTTAAATTTATGCTTAAAAATCTACATACACCGAATTAAATTCATATCCGAACGACGAGGTACCAATTCCCAAGTATTATTTATCGATAAGGGCATTAAACTCACCAGTCATCGCATGGGTCCACACGGGTGAGGCTAACGCTTCAGAAATGTTTTGGGGGATGGGAGTGAGTGACGAAACATGTAGGTTGAAAGGTATCTTGGGTTTGGAGGTTCCGACCATGCTCCGGGTTGTCATGGTCCGGGTGGGTGGTGGGGGCGGAGGCTGTGGCGGATTTGGGGAGGGAGTGGAGGTGCTTGGCGTTGTGGTGGTGCTCGGCGAGGAAGGGAAGGTGGCAGCCAGCGGTGGGGAGGAAGGCTCGGTGGGTGTGCGGGACGGACCGAAAGTTGGGCCGATGGGGGAGGGAGGTGGGTTGGACGGGTTTGGGCCGGGGTGTGAGGGATGAGGGGGGGGGGGGGTGGCGAATGATGGCCAAATCGAGGGATGGAACCTGCTCTCGAGAAATTCATACGTAGAAGGAGTGGGGTTGGATGTTTCTTTATGGAAAAAAAAAGTTCATCGAAAACGACGTGACGAGAAATAAGAAGCTTTTTGGTGGAGAGTTCAAGGCATTTGTACCCCCTATGATTGGAGGGGTACCCGAGGAAAACACACGCGGAAGAACGATGTTGAAGTTTGTGGATGGTGTTGGAGGAGAAAAGGGGGTAACAAAGGCACCCAAAGGTGCGAAGATGCGAGTAGGATGGATGTTTACCATAGAGGAGATAAGTAGGGGAAAGGGAGTTCTTGGTTTTGGTGGGAAGGATGTTGAGAATGTAAGTAGCCATTTGGAGGGAGTGATGCCAATAGGAGGTGGGAAGAGAAGCGGTGGTGAGAAGGGTTAGAAGAATGTTATTAATGGATCGAATTTTCCTTTAGAATTTGCCGTTTTGTGGTGAAGTATGGGGACATGAGAAGCAGAAAAGCATTCCATTTTGGTAAAAGAATCGTGAAAAGATTTGTTGTTGAATTCGGTTCCATTATCACATTGAAGAGTTTTAATGTTGGCATTAAATTGTGTTTTAATCATTTTGTAGAAAGTACTAGAAAACATAGAAGACTTGTGATTTATTTGTTAGGGGAATGTCTAAAGGTAGTTTGTATAATCATCAAGGAATAAGACATAATATCGATGGCCTCCTGAGCTTAGTACCGGGGAGGTCCATAGGTCACTGTGAATGATGTCAAATGGTAAACATGTATTAGTGACAGAATCAGAGAATGGTAATTTAATATGCTTACTTAACACACAAAGTTCACACAAATGATCAGTCGAAAAAGAACCAACATCAATAAGTTTATGAGAATTCAAAGTACGTAAAACAGAAGTGCCGGGGTGGCCAAGACGAGAGTGCCAAAGATCTCTTGATAAAGCAGCAAAAGTAGAAGGACTGGTGAGACGAATTGAAGGAGTGGAGAGCGGGTTGAGATCCCCCGAGCTGTCACATCTGAGGATGTTGATACATGGTCCTGATCGTCATGTGAAGTATCGAATACAAGACGAATCACACAAGATTGCTGAGGTCCGAACTCAGGTCGAACCTGGAGTTCGGACATGGCCGAACGTTGGGCTAAACCTGAGGTTCGGACCAGCGTGGTTCAACGTGTATAAATAGGATGTCTTGTATAGAATTCATAAGCTTCTGAGTCAGATCTTCTCTGTGTACTTTGTGGTCATCTCTGTGGTTAATACAAGTCGTTTGTATTTACTCTTCGTGTTTTACTCGTTTACATTGATTTCATTACAACTAAGTAGAAGATCCACATGCTCAAGCAATTTCAAGTGGTATTAGAGCATTTGGTTTGCTCTACTAGTCGGAAATCAGTGTTTCTTGGAGTTTTGAGTTCAAATTCACGTTTTTGCGAAAATGTCAATCATTTTTAAGTTCGTTTGATTGTTACGAGTGTGCTTTTCATCAAAAATTCATTCCTGAGTTGTTTCTATCAAGTTTGCTTGAATTCCTGTCGAAAATTCCAGTCAAAAACGTTGAAAATCAAGAAAATAACGTCGAGTGAAATCTGTCTCGTATGAGGTTCGGACAAGTTTGGCATAACCACTCCGAACTCGAGGTTCGGATGGAGCTCGGTCACTCTCTAGGTTCGGTGAGAGATCGGACTTGGTTCGGAGAGGGTTCTGTAGTCATTCGGAGCAAGTTCGGACCTATTTCTGTTTTGTTCTACCGAAGGTCAGGTTCGGTGTAGCTTAAGTTCGGACGAAGTTCGGAGGTAGGTCGGAAGAGGTTCGGAGTGAACAATAACCAGCTTTTCGAAAATGTCCGATTTTCAAGCGTTCGCGGCTATTCAAAATTCGGTTCAAGCTACGATGCAAACAATGATGAATTATGATAATGAAATCGGAACAAGTCAGAAAGTTCCCAAATTGCTAAAATTGGAAGATTATCATAGTTGGGTTAAACGGTTTGAAGCGTTTGTCGATACAAATGACATTGATATGTGGTTATCTTTCACTAAGCAATATGTTTACCCTAAAGATGAAACTGGTGAACCTATTCTTCAAAGAAAAATGTAATCTGAACAAAAGAAAGCTTATCAAGCTGAGAAAAAGGTATATGGAACTTTAACGATGGCATTGCCTAAAGAGTTACTTCATCAATTTGCTGGTAACTACACATCAAAAAGTTTATGGGATGCGTTAGAAAAATGATGTGAAGGCAATGATCAATACAAGAAAAGTCGACAGAAGGTTTTGAAGAAAGAGTTTGATAGTTTTAAGCATTATCAAAATAAAACGATTCCCAATCTGATTGCAAGATTTGCTCATTTGATGAGTGAAATGCGTTTGGTGAATCTTACTAAAGAAGAAGCTGATATGAAAGAAAAGATCTTGGAAGCTTTGCCTGAAAAATGGGAGAATTATGTGATGATGATTACTCACGACAAGGATTTTTCAGGATTGTCTTTCAATGATTTAGTTCAAAGAATTCAGGCTAGAGATATGGAGTTAATGGTGAACAAATCACTTCCTACACAAATCCAGAATCCTGCGGTGTATCATGGTGAAAATGAATCTACAATGAATGCTGGGAAGTCTAATATTCTTAGTTCTGCTCCTCCTACAGCATTTCTGGCAGGTAAATCTGAAATTCCAAGTTATTCCTCTGCTGGTTGTACTGTGGCAATTCCAAGTTCTTCGACTCAAAGTGCATTGTCTGTTCAAACTGTCGATGATTATAATGCGTTGATGTCTGCATTAGTATCTTCATACTTTGGTGTTATCACTGGTGCTGTGAGTAATGCTGAGTTAGCAAATGAAGATTACGATCAGATTGATTATGATTATTTGGAGGAAATTGATCTAAACTGGCAATACGCTATGTTGGTTCGTAGAACAAAGAAATTATTCAATAGAACTGGTAAGAAGAGACTGAATCAGGAAGGGAAGATTGGTTTGGACAAGTCTAAGGTGAAATGTTATAAGTGTTCAGTTTATGGTCACTTTGCTCGAGAATGTCCAAGTTCTGCGGAAAGTAAATTGAAGACTGGTCAGCATGCACATTTAGTTTTTCATCCATCAAATGAAGCTGAAAAGGTAGAGCAGAAATCTGCTACTCTTGCTCATGATTGGACTAATACATTTGTGCATTCAAATGAATTTGCTTGGAATGCAGATTCAGCAGTTAAAAAGAATCATACTCCAATCTCAATTGCTTTAACTGTTCAACATGTTGATGATGACAGCTTTTTAACTGAGTCTGATTCTTCTTCAAGTGCATCTTTGATTCAAGAAGAATTACCTAAAGTTTCTACTAGTTCAAAGGTTGACGAGTTAGAATGTCTTAAATGTAAGAAATTGCTTCAGACGATTGTCAGTTTTGAACAACGTTGTCAATTATCAACTGAAGAGATTGTGGTGCTCAAGAAAGAGTTAGAAGATTTTCAAAAGAAATATTATGAGTTGGTTCATGTTAATGAAGATGTTTTGAAGGAAAAGGCTCAATTGGCTGAAGAGTGTGCGAAGGCCAAAGCTGAAGCTTTAGACGCAACTTAAGATTTTAAAAACTTGTTTGAGAAGAGTTATCCAGTTCAGCAAAAGTATGAGGAAGCTACTGCTCTTATTGCTACAACTGCTGTTACTGTTGAAAAGCTTCAAAATAAGATCTCTATGCTTCAAGATGAGAATGTTTTGTACAGAGACAAGAATGAAGTTTTATCTAAGGATGTTGAGATCTACAAGCAGAAGCGAGAAAGCGTTCTTCAAGAATTGTTTGTAGAATGTGAGATCAGGAAGTTACAAACTTATGAATATGATGATCTCAATGCAAAATTCATAAAGTCACAACAAGAGGTGTTTGAGGGACAACAAAAGATCAATGATTTAAAATTGGAGATTTTGGAGTTAAAAAGGCAAGTAAAGAACTACAATTTGTCTCCGACATTGCTAAACTTTTTATACAAACAGGATCAGAGTTCAGAAAGTTCTCAAAAAGTGGATGTTCACTCGGTTCCTCAACCAGTGGATTTGATTGAAGTTACTTCTGCTCCACTTGATTCGAAAGCTGAATTGAATGATTATTCAAAGTTTGCTACTCCACCCAAGAAGAACAAGTCCAAATCTAAGAAGACAGCGAAGCCTTTGGGTGAAGCTCCAAAATTTGTTTTAAAGTCTGTATTTCTGGAAAATGAAACGGTGTTTGATAAGGTTGCTTCAAGTTCTTCATCTGCAACTGAAGAAGAAAACGGGTTAATTGAGAAAAACAAGCTGAAAGATATCAAAGCTAAATTTACTAGTGAAGCTAAGTCACGAGAGGCTTCAGGTTCCTCTTCAAATTCTTCAAAGAATCAAGGATCTAAACACAAAGGTTTGGGTTACAAAGTGAAGGAAGACCTTGTTCAAGCTAAGAAGCCAGTGAAGGCTGAGAAGGTTCCTAAAGCAAAGGTTACAAAGAAATCACTATCTCAGAACGCATTTTCTTATTCTTCTAGAAGATCGTCATCTTCAAGGAGTATATCTCCTAGGTAAGATTCTTCTGATGGTTTCTTTGATAACTTTCAATCTGAACATTCATCTGATTCTCAAACATCAAAACACTTTTCAAACAATTTTAGAGAAAGACTTTGTTATGTATGTCGTCAATCAGGACATTTGGCTGCTGATTGTCCGACGACTGCATATATCCACAATACTGCCAAATATGTGGATAACAAAGGTCAAATTTTTGATGGACCATGGTTTCCAAAGATTAACTCAACTCGTAAATCGTCTTGGTCTAAACCGAGTATGTCGGTTGAATCTGATTCAAGTTCCGATAAAAAATTAAAACTTTTACAAATTTGGAAACTGAAAGTTCTTTCCGAGGCCAATGATGACTTTGTGGAAGACACCGGGCGACCCGACGCTGTTGAATCGGGTCGATTCCAGAGCAACTAATGATTTATTTGGTATTCAGCAGGTATTTCAGGAAGACCTTTCAGTGATTGAAAATTACTGATTGTGAAATATCTGTTCTAATTAAATTGACTTTCCAAATCATTTTTGTTTTCAAAAGGCTAAACTGAGAGTATTTGTGTTGGTTGATCATTTTTTTTGGTTTTTCACTCCGTCTCATTCTGAGGGGGAGTTTGTTTTTGCAAAAATACAAAAATAGTGTGTTGTTCTTCAAATAGTAAAAATGAAAATCTATAAGTAGAGTTGTCATTTTTAGGGGGGGGGGGGGGATTTGAAAAAGACAAAAACATTGAAAAATGCAAAAAGTCAAAAACATTGAAAAATGAGAAATTGTATCCGACATGATTGAGAAATGATGATACATTGGCTGACATTGTCTGACTCATGGATAAAGTAGATGAAACAACCATAAGACTATTTGATCGATGTGTAAGGTAGGCTCGGCAAATCAGAAATTATAGAAATGTGATATACACTAAATCTGATGCTTGACCTAGTGGACAACATCTTGATGCATATCTCATGATATATCAAGAAAAAGATATGTGAAAAATAAAATAAGAAGTCACTGTGTATACATGTGTTCATTTTGCAAAGATTTAAACTTGTTTGATTTTCTGTATTTTGTCAAACGATCGGACTTTCTTTGCGTATTGAAAGATTGACCTGATCGTTGTTCGTTTGACGTTCTGCTTTATTTTCTTTGGTGTTTCGTATAATTCATCAGACTCTCTTTGCGTGTACGGGAGTACCGACCTGATTGTTGTTGAGTTATACAATTTCAACTTGTTTTATTTTCTTATTTTGTTAAATCCGAGGCCTTATCTGCGTATCGAAAGATCGACCTTAAGGTAGACGATTTAACGTTCTTATTTCTTTTTGCATGGAACACAGTTGACTATATCATAGTTTCAATCATTATGTGATTAAAATCACAAATGAAATCACAAAATGTGATAAGCAAAAACATATCTGAGTATGTTTGATAGTGTGGGGTACACTGGTCAGTGCAAATTTAATCAATACCTTAATATATCCAGATGTTATGAGTATGGTTCTGCTAGAGTTTAAAGTTGGACAAATTATATCTGCAATTGACATGGCTTATGTGATTCAATAATTGAAATTAAAATGTAGTTCAGCATGTTATGACCAATATGATCCCAAGTTGTGATTTTTCTCACAAAAGACAAAAATAGTTTCTAATTCTGTAATGCATTTACCTTTCTTATCAGAAATACCAAAAAGATTTTAAGTGTGTTTTGATATAAAATTTCTTAAAGCCAAAAATATTTTGTTTCTTGTTTGTTTTCGATTGATCAACACGAAATACAAAATCAATTTCCAAAATCAAAATATCTTGGAGTCTCGAAGAGACACTTTGCACCAAGATTATTTATGTTGGCAGGTTTCTAAGTGGGAAGAGAACATCACAACTTCAAGTCTTCTGAAGTTTGTTGATAAAGAGATTATACACGATGTAATATCAAGTATTCAAGATTGAACTCATTGTCAAGAGTGAGGAAGAGTTTGATTGAAGATACAAGATACACGTTTAATGGAGAAGATGATACTGCACATGCCGAGGGGGAGTTTGTTGATACATGGTCCTGATCGTCATGTGAAGTATCGAATATAAGACGAATCACACAAGATTGCTGAGGTCCGAACTCAGGTCGAACCTGGAGTTCGGACATGGCCGAACGTTGGGCCGAACCCGAGGTTCGGACCAGCGTGGTTCAACGTGTATAAATAGGATGTCTTGTATAGAATTCATAAGCTTCTGAGTCAGATCTTCTCTGTGTACTTTGTGGTCATCTCTGTGGTTAATACAAGTCCTTTGTATTTACTCTTCTTGTTTTACTCGTTTACATTGATTTCATTACGATTAAGTGGAAGATCCACAAGCTCAAGCAATTTAAGAGGATAGGAATTTGCATCGGGTAATCCTTCACAAGAAAGCCAAAAGGGTCAATCAATGGATATTTTGTTATCAGCAGTTAATTGACGAACATACAACAAGTTTTTAATTAGGTGAGGGGCAACAAGGATGTTATTTATTTTCAATGGGGGAAAGGGTGGTTTTAGTGTTGTGTTACCGGTGCCATGTATAGGAGTGTGGAAACCATCACCGACGACTATATGGTTTTTATTACCATTATTGACATAATCTGAGAGGTTACCTGTCATGTTGAACATGTGATGAGTTGCGCCGGTGTACAGGTACCATTGTTGTTGATCTGGATTAAGAGTCATAGTACCATGCATGGCTTGGGGCATGTAAGTGGGCATGTAAGTGACCTCCGTATGATAGGCTTGAGGAGGTGCCGGTCCAAGAATACCTGCAGAAGAGTTTGGTTGAAATTGACCGTTGGGACGAGGTACCTGCATGGTTGGGTATGGGCATGGTGGTGTCTGCCAGTTGGGATTGTAAGACCATGGACCAAAGCTGTTGGCATTCCATGGTGGCATGTTATACATGGAGTTGTTGGAAGTAAAATCACCTCTAGTTTTGCGAGGACGACCACGATTATAGTTATTACCGCCTTTGCCCCGGCCGCCGCGGTTACTATTATTGTTACGACCACTGCCCCTAGGAAAATTATCATAAAAGGGACGAGATAGGGCAAAAGTATATCGAGAAGTGGGCTGCTCCACTTGCGACTGAGATGAGGTGGAGGAGTCGGCGCCGGCGCTAGCGACGGGACCAGTGGCGGCGAAAGCTGCTGCTGCGGATTGTTGAGTGTTTTTCTTGGTTTCCTCCATTATTAACTTCGAACGCACTGTGAAGAAATCCGGCAGTGGGCTGGTTTGTTGTAATAGCATCCCGACGCCATCAAAGCGTTCATTGAGCTCTGCGATGAGTTGCAGCACAATGCGGTGATCGTCGACGGGGGCACCAACATCAGAAAGTTGATCAGATAGGGTTTTCATGGCTTGACAGTATGCTGCGACATCTGGAAAATCATCCAAATGGGTAGTAGAAAAATTTGTCTGAAGATGAATTGCACGTTGATTCTTGTTATCCAAAAACACCTTACCGAGAGTCTCCCGTGCCTGCGTCGCGGTTCGGTTGTTCTAGATGACACTCTTCAAGAGAGGAGTGGTGATGGTGCTATAAAGCCATTGAAGCACCATCAAATCTAAGCGCTTCCATAAGGCAGTGGCGGCGGCCTTTTCTTCATCGGATTTCGATGTAGAGGATTCGGTTGTTTCGGTCGGTATAATGTGCTCAATCACTTGATAAGACGGCAGTGTAGTTTGAAGAGTTCCGACCACGTATTGTACTCATTGTTGGCTAGATCAAGGGTAATGGGAATGAAGGTCTTGATGTTTGTAACGGTGAGTGCAGGATGTAGGGTTTTATCAGCCATGGAGGAAGAAGACGATGGCAGATCGGATGAAGAAGGAGGGCGGCGGTGGGAGTAGGGCCGACAAGGGTGACGACGGCGTAGGGTTTAGAGAGGAGAGAGGGGATCGAAATCTGATAAAAGAATGGAGAGATTGTTAGGCAATCACGAAAGGATTCATGATACCATGTTAGGATTGCAAACTTGCCTCTCCATTCTATTTCACGAGTATATATAATTACAGAAGTTACATAATGCACCCTATATTCTATACAATGTATAATAATGAATATCTAGTCTAATAGTATTCCTAATCATCATATTTCTCATTAAAGATGGTGCTTCAGGAGCTATCCATATGGTTGGCTGAGAGAACATTGGTTCAGCCAAGTCAGCAATGACAGTCATATCCGGGTTAACTTTTTCTTCCGAGAGAACTTCCTCGTGCATTTCCATATCAGAAATTTGCAGATCACTTAGCACACTTGTGATCTGATTATGAGCAGTAACTAGTTCCGGATAAACTAGTTATCCATGATGAAGTTCTACATCCGGATCAATAAGTTGTTCCAGATGAAGTTGTTCTTCCGGATCAGTTTCTTGTTCTGTATGAAGTTGTTCTTGTACATCCGCATGGCCTTTTAACTCCGGATCTGATGAAGATACCCTGTGCAAGGTCCTATTTTAAATTAAATATAATTTTACATGTCAATTGCAATATTTCAGCAGTTGACAACCTTACCTATTAGTGGCTTTCAACCGTTCAATTTCTTCTCCTTGAGCTTTGATAATTGCACGGAGAGCTACCATTTCATTTTCAAGTTTTGTATATCGAACCATCAATTCAGTAAGTGTCTTGCTGCTCTCAACTGGTGTGTCCAATGGGACATCATGGGTAGTGTCAGGCCTTTCCAGATGACTTGCTTCATCACTACTACAAGTCACCTTCTTAGCAGAATGTGGGTTGGGTGAATCAACCAAATCCAGTAGTACATCCCTTGCAAAGAGGGTACCTGGGGAATCTACTTCATATGGCCTAGGTGATGATATATCACCCTCATTCTGAGGTAGTCTTGTGGATGGCTGTAGAGTGTCTGAGCATGAGGAAGAGTCTGCGGCTTGGGTGGTTTGCTCAGCAGACCTAGCCTTAGGCATAGGGTGAGATGTGTCTTTACCAAGAAAAACAGTTTTGTTCACTTGCATATTAGAAAATGTTTTGCTTGTAAAAGATTTAAGTTGAAGTTGTTCATCAGATTTTTGCAGATGTGGAAATTCACAATTGAGAATGTATTGGACGAATCTGGGGTACATGTAAAAGATCCTTTTAGGTCTTAGATTTTACAGCATTCCATCAAATATCATTTTTGAGAAGTTAAACTTTAGCCCATTTACCAATCCATGAAAAGCAGATGATTGGGGTGTAGCAAGTTCATCCCATGCAGTTTTCTTGTGAGGTAGGCAGTGGAGAATGGTATGAGCAAGGTACCACCAAACATAGGGTAGTTGTCCCTTTTTGATGGTCCTGCAGGTTAAGTCGCCCCCATAATCAATTGCTTCATAAGTTTTGATGTACACGTCAAAGTTGTACTCCGGATCACCTCCTTCATCATATAATTTCAGATGCTTCCTGATCATTTCTTCAGTCACACTAATTTCATTCCCATTGACTTTGGCGTCCACTTTATGAACCCCGTTGCTATCAACAGATTTTGTGCTAAGTCCCAAAATTCAGCAATTCTCTTCTTGCATATTACCGGATCCACAGTTAAAGCAAAATGAATGTTGGATTCCAGGAGGAAATCGACCATTTCATCGAAAGGCTTTGACTTCTCAGACTTCTCGTAGTACCCTACAATATTGTGTTCAGCGACGAACAGTTGAGTGGACTTTGAAGCAGTCTGTCCCGTTACTTTGGGGGCCATTTGTGAGGGATTTTGGAGGAAATGGAACAGGGTAAGGTTTAGGTTTAAATCGCCAATAGGATGCTGGAGAGAGATTAGAGGGTAACTGTTTCGCGAGAATGCGCGCAGTTCTTCAGTAAAATGGGAGGGGGCAGTTGCAGGCAGGAGGGAAAATTTCGAATTGGTCTACATTGACATCGATTGATCCTACTGGTCTTCATTGACACCAATTGATCCTAATTGGGCCTAGTTGACCTTAGTTGAAACTAATTGGGCCTAATTAACCTTAGGTGAAACTAATTGGGCCTAATTGACCCTCATTGGGCCTAACCAGACCTAATTAATTGACACTAATTGGGCCTAATTGGGCCTAATTGGGCCTTCACTGACCCTCATTGGGCCTTCACTGACCCTTATTGGGCCTAACTGGTCCTAACTGGTCCTAATTGGTCTTAATAGACACCAATTGACCCTAACTGGTCCTAATTGACCCTAATAGATACCAATTGACCCTAACTTGTCCAAATTGACACAAATTGACCCTAACTAGTCCTAGTTGGGCCTAATTGACCCTAATAGACACCAATTGACCCTAACTGATCCTAATTGGTTTTAATAAACAATAACTGGGCCTAACCGGTCCTAATTGAGCCTAATAGACACCAATTGACCATAATTGGACCTAATTGGTCCTAATTGACACTAATTTACCATAACTGGACCTAATTGGGCCTAATTGACCCTAATAGACACCAATTGACCCTAACTAGTCCTAATTCGGCCTAATTCACCCTAATAGACACCAATTGACCCTAACTGATCCTAATAGACAATAATTGGGCCTAACTAGTCCTAATTGACCTTAATAGACACCAATTGACCCTAACTAGACCTAACTAGTCCTAATTGACACCAATTTACCATAATTGGACCTAATTGGGCCTAATTGACCCTAATAGACACCAATTGACCCTAACTGATCCTAATTGGTCCTAATAGACAATAATTGGGCTTAACTGGTCCTAATTGACCCTAATAGGCACCAATTGACCCTAACTGATCCTAATTAGTCCTAATAGACAATAATTGGGCCTAACTGGTCCTAATTGACCCTAATAGACACCAATTGACCCTAACTGATCATAAATGGTCCTATAGACACCAATTGACCCTAATTGGTCATAATTGACCCTATTACATACCAATTGACCCTAAGTGGTCCTAATTGGGCCTAATTGACCCTAATAGACACCAATTGATCCTAACTGATCCTAATTGGTCCTAATAGACACCAATTGATCCTAACTGGTCCTATTTGACCCAAATAGACACCAATTAACCCTAATTGGTCCTAATTGGTCCTAATTAACCCTTATAGACACCAATTGACCCTAACTAATCCTAATTGGTCCTAATAGACACCAATTGACCCTAACTGGTCCTAATTGACCCAAATAGACACCAATTAACCCTAACTGGTCCTAGTTGGTCATAATAGACACCAATTGACCCTAAATGGTCCTAATTGACTCTAATAGATACCAATTGACCCTAACTGGTCCTGATTGGGCCTAATAGACACTAATTGACCCTAACTGGACCTAATTGGTCCTAATTAACCCCAACTGATCGTAATTGGTCCTAATAGACACCCATTGATTCTAACTGGTCCTAATTGACCCTAATAGACACCAATTGACCCTAACTGGTCCTGATTGGGTCTAATAGACACCAATTGACCCTAAATGGTCCTAGTTAATGGTCCTAATTGATACCAATTGATCCTAACTGGTCCTGATTGGGCCTAATTGACACTGATTTCTCCTAACTGGTCCTGATTGGGCCTAATTCACCCTAACTGGTCCTAATTGACACCAATTGACCCGTTAACAACGCAAGGGGGTTGTAAATTCATTTTTGGAAGACCCGACCAAGTTAAGACATTTAATTATTTATGTTTATGTTTGGTTTAGTTATATGTAGTTTGGCTTAATTATTTTCATTTATGTTACTTAATATACATATTGTTTATTTCACTAATTCTGCAAACTAGGTTTAATTCGCTGCATTTGAACGTTCCCCACCATTTTAAACACTTTCACCTAAATTTTCAAATTTCCCACCATTTACTCAAATTTCTCCCAAAATTTTAAACCTAATCTAGTTAATGAGCCTTAATCAAATACTTTTCCCCCTCACTTTCACCGAAAATTTCCAATTCAACGTCTCCAGCTCCACTATCATCGAATACCTAGGTCTTTTCCCAACCCTCTCATTCTCATCTTGCATTATCTATTCATCATTAATTTCAACTCATGGACGTTGACCAGTGAATAGTGACGCAAGCAGGAGCTTCAACAGACCATCAATATGACAGCGCTAGTGATTACTCAGACTTCCCATGCTTTTTGGTGGACCAATCTGACCAGAAATTGGTAAGTGTTAATTTATTCCATCTCATTAATTTAAATCTGTTGTCTTTGTTTATTATTGATATACGTTTAATTTGTGATCCCTTTATTGTTGAAAAATTGTAGTTACATATCGATAAAAATTGCGTTTGATAACACATTTGCAATTGCTGAAATCCTCTCTGTTTTTCAATCTAGAATAGAAGAACTTTTAGGTCAAGTTCACGTTTGCATCTGCTACATTTTGGGAACTTCATCCCATTCATTTTCTGCTTTATTACTCATTTACTTTGTTACATGTTTGTAGGAGCATGTTAGAAGAGTACAAAATAAACAAATTGCAATTGTTGATATCCCTTATAGTTTCTTGGTTTTTTAATCCAGAATAGAAGAATTTTTAGGTCAAGTTCACATTTACATCTGCTACATTTTGGGAACTTCATCCCATTCATTTTATGCCTTTATTATTCATCTACTTTGTTACATGTTTGTAGGAGCATGTTAGAAGAATACAAAATAAACAAATTGAAATTGTTGAAATCCCTTGTAGTTTCTTGTTTTTTCAATCCAGAATAGAAGAATGTTTAGGTCAAGTCCACGTTTGCAATTGTTGATCTCCCCTATAGTTTCTTGGGAACTTCATCCCATTCAGTTTACTGGAGGAAATTATCACAATCGGGATCGCCTAGAAGTAGTTGACGGTGTACCCCGTATAACAGGCAAGCACTGGCCCAAGGGTTTGAGAGTCATTTCAAGCCGGTGATCATGCCTAGCTCATCCGTGGTGGTGACGCCGATAGGTCGGAATAGGAGGGTGTTTAAAGTTCAGCCGCAATACCTTAACCACTTTCCTGAGTTTTTTGGAAAGAGGATCGAGGAACCATACCTCCACATTGCATCATTCGAGTCCATCTGTAGTATGATAGGAGGTTCAGGATTCACGTCAGACGAGGTCAAATTAATGTTGTTTAGTATACACTAAAGGACGAGCTCAAAATTGGTTTAACTTGTATGCAGTTAATACGGTCGAAAATCAAATAGCGGTCGAAGACCACTATATGAGATATAGGTTATCGCAGTGATATAGCAGTGGGATAGCGGTAATTTTAATATTACACTATATAACATTTCACAACTATTGTACAACCCTTGCAACACAAGTTACAACACTTAAAGCATGCTATTGGATTGTATAAGTCTTAAGGCTCACTTTACAAGTTTTCATGCATCATGTTGGTTATGTACAGCGCAAAGTACTATCAAGAAGCACATGTTACAAGTTTTTGAGCTGCATGTACAATTCTTTGATGCATGTACAATACTTGATGCTTTCTTTACAACTCCATTTGCTTTATTAAAGACATGGGCTCTCATCCTATCCAAGTATATGTGGTTCAGCGGCGTTCCGTATTATTGACTCCATCTACTATGCCTCCCATCAAGGTCATCTCTATCATCAAAGAAGCTCAAACACACACGTTATCGTCACCGCCTCACCGGCCAATTCGCCATAAATGAAGATCTCTCCACATACTCCTCTGATTTCGCAGGCGATACTGAAAAACACAAATCGATCCCAAACGGTGTCGATGGCGATTTCAACCTCCAAAATCTGTATGATTATGTCGTTGAATATGGTGCGAAGAAGAGAGAGAAAGATGGAGGAATAGTGGTCGTGTTCGGAGGATGAAGCATTACGGTTTCTTTCGTGTCTGATTTCTTCCTCCCTCACTTTCTTTTGATTCCAGGTTCTTATTTGTAATGATCCAAATTTTCCGTTAAAAAAAAGGTATGTGAACCTCTTTATTTCTTTTCTCTCACTTTTGGTTATCGATTTAGCAATATGGATGATCTAATAAAGTTTCCTTCCTTTTGAATGTTGTTTGAACTAAATGTAGGTACCATTGACTTCGTCGTCCTATGTTCTCTCATGAATTTAACTTCTTTTCAGGTAAATTTTTGTTTTTTGATTGTATGTTTCATAGAGGAAGGACAAAAATGTGTCTATACGGGTTTGGCCTCTTGCTTGCATAGGTTTTTGCTGTCTTTTTTCTATTTTTTTGAATCGATCATCTGCACTAATGAAGACTTAATGGATTCCCTTTAGATATTTCTGTAAATTTATTCCATCTTATGATCTTTCAGCAGGCTACGAAAAAGGTATGTTTTCGAAATAAACCCTTGCGATTACAGACATTCTGATTGCAATTCGTTTATTCTATGTGTTATGAATCAAAGTTTTCGTTGGTAACAAGTATCTATGTGTGTTGAAATGATGTTAGAAATAAAAGCTTGATTTCAAATTCATGTTTCTGTGGGTTTATATTCTTACCCCTACCGTTGAATTGTTGATTTTTGGGTTTTCTCTCAATTGTTTATTACAATGTATAATGTTGTGCTTGGTTTAGGTTGTTAGTTGTGTATTTAGTTTTTTGGTTTTCTATTTGCTTTATGCCTGCTGTTGGTTAGTTAGTTAGTCTAATTGGTGATTGCTTAATGTTGTGTGTAACGAGTTTTTGCATGCCTGGTGTTTGTGTAAATGCTTCTTGATTTTTGATTCTTTGATTTGTTCTGATTTTTTTGGGTTACAGGTTTGGGGATCGATTTTTATCCGTTCATGGGCTTCGATTTAAGGTGAGCCTTATGTTTAGATAGTTTTAGTAAGAGCAATGGTTTATGGGCTTAGAATCTTTAAGCCTTTGTGTGATCTTTCAAAACACAATATATAGATATGTATGTTAATGTTAGTGAAGGGTAGGCTGTGTAAGTGAAAATGAATTCATTGCCTCCTGCCTGGACTTTTCACATTCCGAATAAATTGATCCAAAAGTGTGTTATACTATGATGGTATGTGCTGCTTTTGTTTTTAAATTCCTTCTTTGATGACACAAAGCAATCCATTTATAAAGATAAATTGTGCCACCTTCATGGTCTATTGCTTCTTTTCCTTGAAATGAAATTGTTTACACATCAGTGCTTCGAAGGTCTGGCTCTACATTTACAATTTTTTTATGTGTTGCTGTTGGAGTGTACAGTTTTAAGATGTTATGCCTAATGAGATCGTTTTTTGTTTGCAGATGTTTGGAACCACCTCTTTGCGGCTAGCTTCTATGAGTTTTCTTTTAGGTTTTATAAAGGGATGGTGTTTTTGATTTCATTATGCATCTGATTTTTTACTTCTTCGATTCTTAGGTTGTTGCATTTGTTTTTTGTTTTGTGATGTAGTGGTGTTATTGTTCTTGGTTTTTATTGGGTTAATCAGTTTGTTAACGGGTCATGGATCACAGTCAACGGGGCATCATCTTAAGTCTTAACGGGTCTATTAGTTAGTGTTTATTATTATTAGTTAGTATAATAATATTAAGCAAAACAAAGAGGAAGTTGTTTCCTGACCCAGGTTTACACACTGTCCGGTCCAAATGCTATCATGTGTTATCTAACCGATATGCTAAACTATTGCCGCCTGCTGCTTGCAGAAGCTACTGCCACTGATGAGCAGCCGCTTCTGAATCCAGAGATAGAAGGCAGCACAGCAAAAGCGGAACCGAATGCAAACAAAGGTTAGTAAAGGAGTATGCGGAACGCACACTACACACACCGAGCAATGTATTTTTCGTTATGTTATTCGATAGTTGCAGCAGGAACGAGGAACTGATGTTTTTTTGCTCTTATTGGTCATGAAGAATCGAGCAGAGGTGGTGCACCTGTGGAGTCTACCAACGATGGTAAAAGAGCCAACCTCAAAAGAAAGCTGAAGCAAGAGCCATAGCGGCCTCTATAGCGCCCTACCTAGCGCCTATTGGGAAGTCCATTTTGAGGAAGGTAGTTGTAGGCTTATATAAATAACCATTTGGTAGAAAATGGTAATCCCAATGGGTTAAATATTATGTATGTTTTGTTTTGGGCTGCATTGATGTCACACGACGAACACTTTAGTCAATGGTTGTGGCATTGTTGGTCTTAGGTTCTAGGCAGGCCATCTCTTTTGGTATGTTGTTTGTATTTATCAAACTTTAACATGTTGCACGTGGTGTGTGGCATAATTGATGCACCATTGTATCCATTGGACGTATTTCGCTGTAATGTTCATGTATATTAGACGTAAACCTTATTGCTGTACACCTTACATCATTTGTTACATTACACGTCGCAAAAACGCTCAACCTCCGTCTTTCCGGCCGCAACGCGCCAATTGAAAGGCTTATGTATATATATATATATATATATATATATATATATATATATATAAATATATATACACATATATTTGTATATAAGAAACATAAAACATCAAAATAATAATAGTAATATTAAACATCAATACTCAAAAGTGTTTATAGGGTTTATAGATGCAAGTGAAGATGGATTCAGATGACATTGGTAAGAAGTTGGAAGAAGTTAATGTAGCCCTAAACCTTCATAACCGCTATAGCACTGCTATATGAGACCGATATCAGTGCTATATCGGCCGTTATGACCGATAAATGCGGAACTGATATTTTAACCGCTATATGAGACCGATATTTTGCATAGGGTCCGCTATCCGCTATAGCGGCCGCTTTAACTGCATAGTTTAACAGTCTACCCGTTGGTAGTATCTATACTTGGCTAGAGATGCAGAGGGTGTTTTTAGAGGAGTATTGTCACACCCCTCCCCGACGCGCCCTGCCAGGCGTGGGGGAGAGGATGTGGGATATGTTGGTATCAGAGCCCAAGGTTCCAGCAGATTAGGTGACTCTTAGATCCCCTAAGCTTGAACCTATAAGAACTTTAAGGCCAAGCATGGTACTAAGTCTAGGACTTAGGTGGACGAATGTGTACTAGGGAGTAATTGAGATTTAGTGTAAGGTCGGTGGTAATTTCAGCCTTGCAATTTGACATTCCTACCCATAGGTGCACTAAGATCTAGTGAACCCGAGCAGACATATGAAAGCCGATAGTCTTTCCATGTTAAGCGATAACCTAGGTGAAGGTTTACGTGTTAGGAGGATATGAAGGAATATTGTAAGGTCGGTAGTAGTTACAGATTTTCAAATTGCCATTTGTACCCACATGTACACTAAGACTTGCCGAATCCTAGCAGACCAATGTTCGCCAAAATTCCCTCTTTGTGTGTGTATGGTGTAATAGGACACATTGTCCTTAGTGTGAGTTAGGGTAACAGTACCCTAGGCATGCATGGGATCTTTGAAATTTTGTATTCTAGACTAACTTTCAATTTGAACAGGTACTTTGAAGAAAATGGTATTCGAACGCAGCCGATCATCATCCTTCCGCTCAAGCAACAAGGGAAAGAAGAAGTCTGAAGCGGGACCAAGTCGAACGGTCATTCCCTTGAGTCCCGATTCTTCAGGTTACGTGTTGTCACCATTAACGTTTATCTGTAACACTCCACAACATGAGGATCAACCACAGGATATTCCACGACCGTCGCGGAAGCGCGTCAAACCTGTCTGTCAGTTCGACATACTCCACAGATCCATCTGACCCAGGAGGAGATTGATGCTGGATCTGCTTTTACACTTGAATACATTGTCATGAACCAATTGGTATGCTAAGATTGTTAATAACAGACGAATAGACCGCCTTTCAGTCTCAAATCTATTCTCACTTTCCTCACGTTAATCACCCAATTGGTATGAGTCCCAGGAGTACTCCTGTTAGTAACAAATATAGTCTGCATGAATGCCATTTAGTTGTACTGCCTTATGGTTAAAGTACCGTAACACTTGAATATGTTTTCATGAACTAACAGGGGCACAATCCACACCTCGGATTATTTTATTATGAAAAGTTCTTTATAAGGGACTAAGGCCCGTTTTCTCCGTGTACCGCTTTCGCGCATACACGGGCGGTCGTAACCAGATTTAAGTTCACCAACGCATACCACACTGGCTTCTACGAGGTGACAAAATATTACCAACTCTTCATCCCAATCATCACCTTCAGACCGCGCATGCGTAAAAACCGAGTTTGTTTACATAGACATAAAACCCTCGAATGTATTGCTTTGCATTGGGTGCGAGTCACCGTAAGGATCATGTATCGTCCCCTAGCCGGGTGTCACAGGTCCAACTGATGAGCTTTCGACTCCTCAAATGGCCCACAATGCACAAGATACATTTGTTCAAAAGGGTGACAATACACTTTCAATATAAAGGGTTTTCATAAAGTCATTCGTACATACGTTAAGGTGAGTTTATAAAATCATTTTTTTAACTCGCCAAAGGCTTGTTTACTCCCAAGTGAGTGTAAGAGTTTAGCTGATCTTGGCTATAAATATTTTCTTAGAAGAAGATGAGTAGTTCATAGACAAACTTTGAACAAAATCTTATTAAGTTAATATTCTTACAAACTCTTAGTCGAATGCTTAAAAACGCCAAGTGGCTAAAAAAAAATTTGAATCTAGGGAGAAAGGAAAGAACTGAGCGAGGAGAAATGGAGGAGGTGACTAGCTTTTATAGTTGAAAACGAAATTGGCCACAGGCCGTGCCTGGTGAGGGGCACATCCGTGCTGTCAGTCGATCTGTAGGAATCTTATTTGCTCAGGGGCACGACCCATGTTGGATCAGGGGCATGGACCGTGCTTGTCAGGTGTTAGTTGCTCGGGCCGTGTTGAGTCAGTGGCACGGCCCGTACTTGTTAGGGGGAGCGTCTAGCGCCAAAAAATCAATTTTTAGGTCAACACGAGTCATGCTTGAGTTGAAAACGGGCCGCGTTAACCAGAAAATCAGCTTTCTCTTGTCGAGATATTCAAAATTCACTATTCATGGTCCTCGTAACTCATTTTGTGGCCCGAGATATGCTTTCGCGAAGTTTTGGGCATTTTGTAACCGCACCGTTGTCTTCTGGCTATCGTTCTCCGAGGTGTCATTGATTTTTAGGGTTATCACTTTGTCTTGACTCGAGAGAGATGGGTAGGAGGGCATTTTGTCCATTCTGCAAGGGCACAACCCTAGTCTTGGCTCAAAATCACAAAGTCTTTAGTTTTTCTTCATTTGTCAGCATTTTTTTACTCCTTTTGTGATTTTGTCCTGGATTAGACTGAAAAACTAAAAAGGAAAAAACATGGCACTGTTTTGTTATTGATTAGTAAGAAATAACCCAAAATGTAGGAAATATTTGATATAAAAATATGTATAATTTAGTGCACATCAAGGATCTTTCTACTTATGTTTACTCTTTTCATAAACACCTATGAATTCATCAACTATATTGTTGATGGTTTTTAAACATATTCTCAGGTAAATGAGATGCTGCATATGGCGTTTGCATACACGTGTCCATCACTAAGATGTTCACCTGCATTGGGACCTCACGTTCTAAAACAAGTCATGTCATGAAACTTTCTAAAACAATATCTCCATTTTGCTTCCGCAAAGCTTTTAAAACATTATTGTAAACTTATATATATTTTGATTGTTATGACATGGCAACGTATTTTCGACCACTCATTTTAGAGTCGTTCAAAGTGGTTATGTGCGATGATTCATGAAGTCACGACCTCGCGATGTTAGGAGTGCCCCCCATTCGCACGAATGCGCGAGAACTAGTCAAGCTTGTAAACACTCCCTTATGACTCAGGATCAAACACAAGGTCTAATCATTCATCGCCCACCAATGAAGAAATGGTTATTCTTTGAAGGTTCACCTCCTAACTCGCTTAAGACTGCCGTCGAGGGTTTCCTGACTTGACGATGCCTCGGTTCTCTCAGGATATCACTGCTTTGATACCAATTCAAAGTTAAAAATTGATATCAAAGAATGACGCAAAACCGAATATAGAAAAACTCACTCAAATACCTTTATTGATTTGCATGACATAGAATGCCCTACTTGACATCTATATATTGGCCTAACAAACTTTAGGTACAAGCCATCTGTTTTTCTTATTTATTTATTTTTTAATTGCAAGCTAGCTCAGGTGTGTATCGGGACTGGTTACCTTGGATCTACACACTATCCGGAGTTCGAACCTCATAGTGAGGGAACCAGGAGCACCCCCCATCTGCATGAATGGGCAGGAACCAGTCAAGCTCGTAAACAATCCCTTATGACTTGGGATCAAACACATGACCCGATCCTTCATTGTCCACCTCCCATAAAGTGATGTGATCGGGACTCCAACCTGGGTCTTCAACCACAAGGAATGAGCTTTTGTCACTACACAAAATGTGCTTGATGAACAAGTCATGTTTTAGTTTCCTATTAAAAATCAACTTATATTTGGAAACCAACTTGTTCCACAAACAAACCATTCTAGAACCTACTAATTGTTCTATCATATGTAAATCCAAAACACCGACTTGTGTTGGGCCACCCATAATTTGAACTTGTGAATTACGTTCTGAGACAAGAGCTTACCCTAATTTTCATCTCGAAGAAAAGGCAAGTTTGAGTGGGTGGATCGTGATGTGCCTAGCGCAATAGTCGAAGCTCATGCACGAGAAGGCACATGAAGCCCATGCAACGCCTGAAAGTAAGAGCAGAAGGATGTTTTAACGTTTTATTTTCTGTTTCCTAGTTGTTTTGTTTCCTAGCGTGCATCGAGAACCAACACGTGTTTGTTCCCTTCACCTTTGATACATTTGGGCATCTTGAGTCGGAGGCGGCTGCCATGTTACGCCGGATCCAAAAAGTCATGTACGGAAATATCGCAGCCTCTAGATTGAAGAACGTGGTTTTCATACGTCTTGGGTTTGCTATTCAAAGGGGGCTGGCGGCGCAACTTGTTGCCCGCCTTTCCTGCGTGGGTACTTGAGTCTTGTATGTTAATGTCCTTTCGTTTTTAATGATATAGTATTGATCCGCGTATTTTAAGCGGGGAGGGGGGAGGGGGGGGGGGGGTTGGTTGCGATTTGAATGTTTAAGAGGATAAAAAGAAGAGCAATAAATCGTTAGAATAGTAAAATGTAAATACGTATGATATCTATATCTATATCTATATCTATATATATATATATATATATATATATATATATATAATAAAAGAAAAGTTTTTAGCACCACAATTTGCCATGTGGCACCACCATATTCATCCTCAATAATTTTTTCCGCCAATAGAAATTCACACTCCTAATTATGGAAATGATTCGTATTTCTATTAAAAAAATTATGGATATATATATCCAACTTTTTATTTATTGCCTTCTAAATTATTTAATAACCAATTATTTAATTACTAAAGATATAAAAATACATAATTGTCGTATATTATGATTGTATTTATAGTTTTTTTTTAAAGTCACCCGTGTAACACACGGGGATAAAAAACTAGTATATATATAAATAATTATGTTGGCTATTGCATCTTATATATCCACGTCAATAAAATTGTATTATGCTATGCATATAATATACTTACAAACTACCTAATCTTATCTTGACAAAGCAAGTCAAACTAGCATTTGAAGTTCACATGTCGACATAAAACTAGATATTCCCTTTTCATAAAACTATTTATTAAAGTCAATGGTCACGTATTAATAATCTATGCCATGTGTAGTTAAAAACTTGCGAATTCAATCAAGCATTTTAATCTTATAAATTCTGCATTATTATATATACTCTTTAGGGTTAAATAATATTTATACATTTGATTTTTATTTTAGTTACACCCTATAATCCCGCTTAACTACGCTCATTTTGGATGTCTGATGAGAGCTTACTCAGCTCGTCATAAGTTTCACAAATATAATTATAAGGCTTGCTATTACATTACATCGGACTTAATTAAGTTATGATATTGTTAAGCTCGAGTAATCAGTATGTTTGTCTAAGTCTAGGATTAGCAACTCACTAAATAGACGTTAAAACTAACACTCAAAAGATTTTATTAAAAATCTAATTTCAAGAGCTTGTAGTTTCTTGTCAAATCGAAATTAAGTTTAAAAAAATCATGTCTGGTGGCTTTGTGAAAAGCACGTGAACATGGACTCAGTTTGGTTTAAATTCATTTACGCCTTGCTACCAGCCTTGTGGGTCACGTACCTTGGATCCAATTATTTTCATCTTAGTTTACTTTTCATATATCTTATTGATTTTATTATACTTATAATAATTAGTATGATAATATTAATAGAATAGAATAAAATAATAAGAAAAGACTGTTGATCGAATCCTGAATCGTTATCATACTAAACAGATAACTGTAAGTAAATAATACATGTAGTCATCTGGTTGAGATCAGCAGAAGTCAGGTTGTCCATCCTGTGAGTAGCCTTGGTTCCCCTTTAAGGTGTATGCTAATGATGGTGGCAATCGTAAAGGGGTTTACGATTTAGAGAGGGACGAGAGAGAGAGGAACGAATATTGATGTTGGTGATTAGCCTCTAAACTCTCTAATGAGGTCCTATTTATACACCCAAGGGAAAACCCTAGTCTATTTAATAAGGGCAATTATGTCCATCAAATAAATGTCAGATAGGGTAAATAAGGTAATTGATTTATTAAGATAAATGATTGAGGCCATAATAATAATATATATCCATAAATAAATGGATATATATATTTAGATATAAATATATATGTCCATCAAATAAATGTCAGATAGGGTAAATAAGGTAATTGATTTATTAAGATAAATGATTGAGGCCATAATAATAATATATATCCATAAATAAATGGATATATATATTTACAGTGACGGATCCAGGATTTTTTATCAGCGGGGGCAAAAATTGACACTCATAAAAATAATGCAACCTAAACACGTATAGTAAGAAGCCTAACTAAAAATAAGAAAAAAATCAATTTATTAATTTGCTAGGTTCATCAAGCTGATGTTTTTTTATTGCTTTTCAGTTATTGGATCTCATAACAATATAAAACAAAACTTGTGATTTAATCATGTAAAATTAAACTATGAGTTTAGAAATATATTATTGAGTTTGGAAACATATTGTTAAGTCTTAAGATAAATAATAAAGACGAAGTTAATTAACAATTCTTGTAACATAAGAGAAGAAAAATTAAGAACTATTAAGGGTTTTAAAATGAACAACTAAAAACGAATTTAATTTTAAATATACCAAATTAGAAAAAAACTTGAAAAACATCTTTTGATCAAATTGAAACCTAAATATATATATATGAGTTATCTTATAATAAAACACATTACTTATCAACCTATTTTACTTTATAATAATAATGGTATAGTATTAAAAAGTGATAACTTTGAAAAAAAAATGATAACTTTAACGTTCTTTTTAACATTCAAGTTAATCTAAAAGGTTAAGTTTGTGACCTTTATTTAAGTTAAAGGACTTGAGTGAAAATTCAATTCTAAACATGAAATAAAACGACAATTTTGTGTACTTTTTTCTCTCTCATCATTTAACCATTTCATCTTCTTCAGAGAACCATTCCGCCATTAAACCTGCATATTTTCATTTCTTCATCGCTCACAAGATTAATCACAAAAATCTTTAGTTTCCTCATCTTTTTTTCTTTGTTTAATCAAGGCACAGGGGCATCTAAAATATTTTGAAGAGGGGCCTTCTTAAAAAACTGAAAAATTCTTAACTAATCAAATGAATCTCAGCGGGTGCCTCGCCCCCCACTGAAGTCCACATAGATCCGCCCCTGTATATTTAGATATAAATATTCGTCTTACATTCTCCCACTTGGCTGAGTAATCATTTATAATGAGCTATTAGATAAGCCTGATCAGGGGTTAATACTCATTTCAATTTTAAATCAGAAATGCAGCAGAAAAATACAGTCATAGAATTGATTATCCAACTCAAGACCCCCATTAATCATACTACAACCCCAAATTCTAAAATTCAACTTAAAATCAGAATCAATTACAGAAAATAAGCCCTTACCGTTGATTTATAATAAAACTGTCTATATGTCAATAAGGCATGCATAACATATTTAGAGACAAAATCAAACGTATGAGGAAAATTAATAATTAGTCATTCATATTGTGATACGCTTGGTCATCAGTAAACCTCGTCTTTATTATGAGATCTCAGAAAAGACTTATGAGGATAGACCATTAGTTATAGGATCCTTAAGCATATCATGAATGTTTTCAATACAAGGACTTAGTTTCCTCTATTTGTTCTTAAATGAATAATAATCTTGTATCGAAAATTTTAATGCAGCTCCGCTTAAAACTGTTACTGTTTTAAGAAATTAGGGTAGCTGACTATATCACAATAAGTCTTCAATATGTTATTTATCTGGAGTTTAAGAATTATGAGTCTACTGATAAATTTACCAACAACGTTTTAGTGACAAATATATCATGTCATAGTTTAGGTTGTTGTTATCAGGTTCTTATGACTCTTTCATGATCCATAAGATAAATATGTCCGCAGACATAAGGATATACCCCTGAGTTGACATTTAATATCTTTTGAATACAATAAAGTCAAAATTTAGAGATAGTCAACTACTTTAAGTTTCTCACTTCTTCTATAGTTCAAATTTACAGTCTTTCGTTTCTTATAGATATTGAAATGCCGTCTTAGATGCTTTATGATAAACTATATTTAGGAAATGATATTCATCATTTATAGTGTTTCAGCAATGAAGGCTATATTTAAACGAGTATAGACTTGAATCATACATAAGGCTTCTAACCAATGAAGCATATGATTTAATTACTTGAACTTTTATCATTAATCTCCTTTAGTTACTAGAGTTACAGACTGAGAGTAACGTTGCATGCTGTAATGTGTTGAACACATAGTTAAATCTAATGAGACTTAATTAATGTCTTGTTAGGTTAATCTTGATGTATTTTGATGCTTATTGCATAAGAAGCATCTCCAAGATTTTAATGTCAAAATTATGCGAGAATAAGTCGCTTTGACTTATGCAACAAGACTAATATATTACTTGCCTAATATAATGATATAAGGGCAAGTATTGTATTAGTTGCTACCACTCATCTTAAGGTAGGCCCATTTATCCACTTGATGAAGATTGATTACATTTGTAATTTCATCAATATTTAAATTTTACTTGTAAATTTTGCTTATATTAACCCTTAATATGAATTTACTCATCTTAAAGACTAAGTGTTCTTAACTTTTCAGGCTTGAACCTTAAGTTTAATTTATGAACATGTCTTTATGTTAATTGAGTATTAAGGAAAGATATTTATAAGTCCGTTAAATGTCACTCGTAATTATGAGTGAGTAATAAGGACAATGATGATCTCCCAAAGAATCTTTTAGAAAAGGAATAGCCTTTAGAAAACAACAATTTATAACGTTTAATTTCTCCTTCCGGATTTCAGTTTAGCTATGGAAAACTAAACTTCTAACGTTATTCTGATTTAGGGAGTTAAGCTCATTCATAATAGCTTTATTACATCAGATGATTGATTGATTGCTAATAATGGCTTTAGTATAAGAGATATGATTGGTAATCTTTCCCATATCATGTAAGCTTTATTAAGGTAGGTTTCATCAAAATATGGAGGTTACTTTAGCCAATTGATCAGATTTTCAACAACAGTGCATGACAATTGTCATCATGATTAATATTTGTTGTTATCTGATTTGGTAATTTCTCCATGAAAATTGATCAATAAGTTGATTTCTCATCGATTAAGTAAGGTCGGAATCAAAATGATCAATCGTTTCAAGTTTATATTTGATGACCTACTAAGCTGGATCTAATGGCTTGAAGCAAAACATTAATGGTTTTCATAGATTTCCTCTTAATTATGTAAGTCAGAGATATTAGGAGTAACATTATTTTCTAAGTGTGTGGAAGTGGATCAGTGTTATGGCGGCGTGGTGTACAAGAGGTGTAATCGGAGTTAAATTTAGAGTTACATTTAACTTTGTCTCCCCCCCCCCCCCCCCCGCCTCTTGTACTTTAGGCAAGTCATGGATAAGGACTTTCACTGCTCCCACTGACCTTTAGGGACAAGTCATAGATAAGGACTTGGACTACTCCCACTAATCTTAGAATTTCTTAGGAACTTGTCATGCAACATGCTTAATTTTGAGGATTTTAAGGTTTAATTGCGACTAATAACTAATCATATGGTTTATACTTGGTTGCTTTCATGTCCGATTTCAGAATGAATTTTAGGGACATTTTAGGTAACCCTGTTTAGCATATGAGTTGTTATATTGAGAGCCTTGGTATATAGGAATAGATATGTAACTGAGATGACATATTTATTATCATGTTTATAAGGATACTTAGATACATAACTTAATGATGTATCTTTAGAAGTATCATACATGAGCTAGTGGTTCACCCTACTATAATCCTAATGGATTGAGGTTGTTACCATTAATTGTATGTCAATCTTGGTATTTAATCTATTAGATCTAATCTCACAACTTTCATTTTATGGTTAAGTTGATTTCAACTTTATCCTTAAAAGTTTTAGGTGAGAAAGACGTTTCTCCTTAACTAGATACAAGGATAAATAATCAATTATGTGAGTGATAAATGACTTATGCCCAGATATTCCATTTTGGGATAAGATCCACTAATATGCTTGAGTTTTGGTAAGTTAGAACTCTTAGTGGAACCTTGTTTATTCCCTTACACATATATTGTCTTTGTTAAGTTCTCACTTACGTGATAACAAAGATTATGAACATTTATTATCTAGTTATAAGTTATAAAGATTTCAATCCACGTAAGAGCAACTAGATAAGTATAACCAACAATTTTGAGAGATTGAGGTAATAGTGACATTGTCATAGTTATTTGAAACCTTATAACCGTCAGTGTCTTACTTAGGTAATGATACTAAGTTCCAAGTGATGTTGGATCACAATAAGGTATCATAAAGTGTAATGCAGTGATAGTTTTTCATGGTTTGTACAACTTTGACATTAATTTTGTCAATTGCTCTCATTATAGTTGTTGTTTGATTTATTTCTAGTGCATTGATTGTAAGAGACCTTTATAATACTAGTTTCAGTTCACTATGTTAGTTTAAGAATTAATGGGCATAGTTATCATTATTGATTATTCTTTGTTAGCCAGTTGGTCCATTAGAAACTTATAACTGGAAGTTTTATTGTATCTTATTTTAGAAAATTAGAACTATCCTCCTTATTTAAGCTAATTTAATTGTATAAGGGTATAATGATTTTGAGGTGAACAAATCTGCTTTTCTAGTTTAAGGCATTGTTTATCCTTTGCACATAATATTGTCATACACTCGCTTTCCGTTGGTACTTGTGAGTGATGACAAAATTTAAAATGAAAATTTTAAAATAATAAAAAATGTTTAAGTGTGCTAAGAAAATATGCATTATGAAATGCTCTAGAAAAGTCTATCTTGAAACATGTGTAAGCCCTGTAAGGGTCATGTTTTCAATTATTATGATGTGTTTACTAAATCATTAACCTAATTTACACTTTATATAAAGCATCATTAGATGTAAAGTGTTTGCATGCATTTAAGAAGTTCTCCTAAACTTTATTACTTACACGATGTCTAGATTAGGAAATCTGAAACATCTCCCCTGATTACATTTTTAAAGAGATTTTGATTATCATGATAGACAATTTTATGTAGACTTTACTCGCTTTTAGTGTTCTGGTTGTAAAACCTTTTATTTGAGAGAGTAATAAAGAGTCTTTTGTCTTAAGAGATAATCAAGATCATTTTAATGAGAGGGAAACATTTATGGAAACCTTTAGTGATTATAAATTTAGAATAGATTCTTTATGGAGATTAAAATATATATTAGTTCGAGAGAAGATATAAGAGTGATTCTAAGGGGCATTTAAAACTAAGGCACAATAATAATGCATAATAATATACTAAGATAATGTTGAATCATAAACTAAGGCATAATAATAAAGAATGCATAATTTTAAATTAAGGCGCAATAATAAGGCATTTTTATAAATAATAATGTGCAAATGTAAAACAAAAGAAGATGTGATATAGTCCGTTATATCACCAAAATAACAGACTAGTTAGGTTCTACTTAAATGAATCAGCTTTCGCGTTGGTTACTTGCCTATCACTTAAGCATTATGAATTAAATAAGGGTATGTGCATAAAGTGATGTATCACATCAGCGTTGGCCAGAAATGATATACCATAAGCTTTATGTACAAGTTAGGTTCGCTGAATACTAGTGCAACTCATCAGCGTTGGCCAGAAGAGAAACACTTATATAAGAAAGACGAATGCTTAATTATTAGTTGATAATCATTATAAAAACAATGAATCAGCGTTGGCCAGGATCGAGGTTTTAAAAATGTTATTAATTTAAGCGAATAAATTAGTTTAATTCAAATAAGTTAACTTGTATTGTAAAGTTAAATGGCATTAGTTAAGATAGTAAATCAGCGTTGGCCAGAATTACCACTTTTGAAGATGTCATCAACTTAATTAAGATAAGTTGATAAATTAATCTAATTTTAATTGTGAATCAATGTTAATAAGTTGACTTGTAAGTTGAAGTTTAATGTCATTATATAGGTAACAAATCAGCTTTGGCCAGAATTGAAACCTTATTAGATGTCTGTTATTAACTATGAATAAGACAAGTCAATTAGTTATCTGATTTTAATTGGTGTTAGGTTTTGTAAAACATAAGTTTGTAAGGTTTATACAAAACACAATTAATAGTAAGCCCCTGAGGGATATCCGGTTGAAAACGAGTTATCCGGTCGAAAAGGGATATCCGATCAAAAAGGGGGTATCCGATCAAAAGCTGGTCGAAAAAGTCGGTCGAAAAACCGATCGAAAAGCCGGTCGAAAAGTCCATTGAAAAGTCGATCGAAAAGTCGATCGAAAAGTAGGTTTTCGGTCGAGAAGTGGACTTTTCGATCGGATCGAAAAGTGGTATGGTCCGATCGAGAGGTCGATCGCGAAGCCATATGGTCGGAAAGTGAGCTTTTCGATCGAAGAGCAGGGACTAAGCCACATGATTCGATCGAAAAGCTAATAAAAAAAAGGTCGGTAGAAAAGCCGGTAGAAAAGCCATATGGCCCGATCGAAAAGCCGATCGAAAAGCCATATGGTCCGATCGAAAAGCAGGGAACCAAGCCACATCTTTTGATCGGAAAGTAAGTTATTTGGTCGAAAAGTAAGCTTTTCGATCGAGTGTTTGTATTTCGATCGAAAAAGGTAAACCAACCTTATCGAGATCAGTTTTAGGGTTTTTCTTAGTTTTCATATTCAAAAATTCGATTAATGTTAGGATTTTCGGATTTGTTTTGAAATCAATTTTAGTGATTAAAACAAATTAGGGTTTTGAAACTTTTCGGTTAGGTTCGAAAACCAAATCTGATTTCGAGATTAGGTTTTTAACGAATTCAGATTTATGATTCGATTGAGCAACATATGCTCTGATACCACATGTTGATCGAATCCTGAATCGTTATTATACTAAACAAATAACTGCAAGTAAATAATACCTGTAGTCATCTGGTTGAGATCAGCAGAAGTCAGGTTGTCCATCCTGTGAGTAGGCTTGGTTCCCCTTTAGGGTGTATGCTAACGATGGTGGCAATCGTAAAGGGGTTTACGATTTAGAGAGGGACGAGAGAGAGAGAGGAACGAATATTGATGTTGGTGATTAGCCTCTAAACTCTCTAATGAGGTCCTATTTATACAGCCAAGGGGAAACCCTAGTCTATCTAATAAGGGCAATTACGTCCATCAAATAAATGCTAGATAGGGTAAATAAGGTAATTGATTTATTAAGATAAATGATTGAGGCCATAATAATATTTATATAATATATATACATAAATAGAGTGAGGTTATAATGAGAAGTTAGGTGAAAATAAGAAGGATAAGAAGTCTTCTCATCCGTTAGATCTGATGATCAATGGCCCAGATTTAAACCCTTAATTAAAACTCAAAAATAAATGGTCAGGTACACGGAGGGGCAATTTGGTCAAATTGCCCCTTTTTCTGTTTCCCCCAATTATGAAAACCTTCATAACTTTTTCATACGATATTAATTTTTTATAAAAATTACACAATAAAAACAAGCGTTTTTTATCTTTAAAACCCATACCATATCGCTATATAAAAAATAAAATAAAAAATTATATCAATGACGTGAACATATGACACAACGACCTGAACATATGACACAATTGACCTGAACATATAACACAATGACACAATGACCTGAACATATGACACAATGACACAATGATCTGAACAATGTTCAGGTCATTGTGTCATATGTTCAAGTCGTTGTGTTATTGTGTCATATGTTCAGGTCGTTGTGTTATATGTTCACCTCATTCACAATTTTTATATATATATATATAGCAATATTGTATGGGTTTTAAAGATAAAAAAACGCTTGTTTTTATGGTGAAATATCTATAAAAAAAATAATATCGTATGTAAAAGTTATAAACGTTTTAATAATTGGGGGGAAAGTGAAAAGTATGCATGTTTCCAGATTTGCCCTCCTTATCATTCTTATTTTGCATAAAAATTTTACGTGAACTTCTCTCTCCATAAATAAGTGGATATATATATTTAGATATAAATATTCGTCTTACAAAGACTATTAAAATAAAATAATAAGAATATAATATAATAATTTGAATTGCTTTTTATTTTTATCCAATAGTACGTTTATTGAACTTATAATTTGACTTTTCTCTTGTAATTCTAATATTTAACTTAATAAAAATGTAAACACATGCAGCATTATATTTTTTTCTTTTTTAAATATTTTGATATTAATGTTATTAAAAATCGAGTCGTTTTCAAAATAAATTATTATTGCTATATTTACAAGCTAACATATACTTTAATTTGAAGACAATTAAGTTCTCAATGAAATTTATCACAACGTTATAAATATTAAACAAAACAGTGTGTTTGGATTAAAAAAAAGGGTTAGATATTATAAGCTATTATATAAAAATTAAAATATTTCTTAAATCAAACTTACTTTGTTTTACAATAGTTTGTACTTTGTTGCGGTAAAGTGTTGTTCATGCTCGATTGCTCGGTAGTGCAGATTTTACTAATAGTATTTTTAATTTATATTCTATTTTCATATAGGTTGGTTAAGTTATTCTAAAAGGTTTATTTAATATAAAAAGAGTAAGAAGAAATTGTAGTTATTAGATTTATTATTAAAATCTAATTAATAGTTGAGATTAAAATGTTGGAGAAGTATTTTAGTTTTGGTCAATTTTGTCAACTTTTTATTAAGTTTCCACATTTTTCCGAACGTTAATAACTTTTATATACTACATATATTTTTTTAAAAAATTACACCGTAAAAACGAACGTTTTTTTATCTTTAAAACGGGTACAGTGTTGCTATCAGTCATGAACCAATGAATTTTTTAATGGGTGTCAGAAATTTTCAATAATCGACTATGTATCACTAAAAAATAATTTTTTTCTCGGTTTCAATACGGGTAAGGTCGAGTCATATTAACAAACTCAAACCCATATCAGGTTATTAACCGACAAGCTAATATAAAATTAATAAAATATTCAATCAAAATCTAGTATTTCATCAAAGAATCAACAATCTAACATTCAAATAATTTAGCAATTAAATAAATTATCAAATAATAAATAAAATTTTAAAAGAAATACTTAAATAAAAGACTTGTGCCTTTTTTAGAATCTATTTTAAGAGAGACAGACGACTTAAGATTTCGTTAATATAAGTGCATGAAATAAGTTTGTTTAAAAACTAATTAGGGCGAATTATAAATTTTCTCCTTTAGGTTTGCGTGTTTTATAAAATTGTCCTTAAACTTCATTAATAATACTAAGTGTATTTTATATTATACAAACATTACACTGAGTGTCACTTGGCCAAATATTGTTTGTTAAGCCAAATCACACTCAGTGTAACGTTTGGACAATATAAATGACACTTAGTGTAGGGTTTGTTAGGCCAAAGGACGCTTAATGTAACGTTTGTACAATATAAAGGACACTTATTGTTATTAATGAAGTTTAAGGAGAAATATTGTAAAACGTGCACATATAAAGGACAAAATATAGACTTAAAATATTATATAGTTATCGATTATAATCGTTATTCATCTACTGTGTTTTCATGGTGTTTTCAGTCACTATAGTTGTATACTGAAACCCTAATAATGAATCAGTTTTCTAGCGGAACCGTTCGTTGAACCACCGTGTCCCGAATGCTTCAGTCACAAGTAGTTTTGTTTATACGGGATGTCTGGATCTCTGGTGGGATCGGTTAAGAACCATCCTCGTGTACACGCTTCCGCACATGACTTCTGTAACAAGTCTAATTTAAAAAAATTTAAATCCGTACACAAAAATCCCAACAACATCTGCAGCAAAAAACATGAAGAAATTTTATGTTAGGGAATTTCTTATTGATGGCCTGATATGGGGTCTGATTAAGCCTTTTGTTGATGATGGATCTATTTTGTGTAAAGCGTGCAATTATATTTTCTTCAACCCAAAAATATATGGGGAAGTTTAGCAGATGAGGACATTGATCTTGCTGCCTCTACCAGAGTTCTGTTCTCCTTTGCACATGTAACACCCCAAAATTTTATGACTTAAGTTTTATACGTGTGCTATATATGTTAAGTAGCTAAAATGTATATTGATATAGTTTACGGGTTGGTAAATGGATAAAGGGTAACGATTTGCAAATGCTATACGTGTTTATATTATAGATACATATGATATATGTGTTAGATAGCTAAACGTAATAAAACGTATGAAAATGCATGATTACCCATTAACGGGTAAAGAATTGATAAAATGTAGTGTTATATGAATGATACACGTGTTGATTAATGAAATGAAATAAATACGTGTTTTATAACAAGGATAATTGATATATATTGTAGGATCGTGGTTAGAAACAACTAACCAAACAAGTTACTTGAAGGTATCAAACAAGAAAGGCGGAATCAGACTTGTTTGTGTTTATGTTAAAATGCCTTTTGATCGATAACAGTAATTAATAAACAGGAAGTAAAGTAGTTGAACAAAAGATGTAAATTCCAAGCACTACAATATTATTACTTCTCAATGTTTAAGGAGTTACAGCTGATGAACTAGAGAGAGTTGATCGATAATAAACAAGAGAAATACAAGTAATATATATAGTGCAAGGAGGAAATAAAAGATAATCTTTTATTTCCATTTAGCTACTATGCTAAATAAACTAATCATATCTACTCCAAAAGCTGATGTACTATCATGCATTGGCGCTGTAAATAATTGAACAACTCTATCGGTGAACAGTGTAAAGCATGGCGGAAAGTAAACTGCTCTCTGACAGCTTTACTGCATTGAAACTTGAACCATGTGAGAAGTCAAACTTCCGGAGTAACATAGGGAGAGTTCCGGAGTAACTTCTTAGAGAACCAAAAGTTCCGGAGGAACTTCCTTCGGAATTCTGACTTAGAGAATTTCAGCCAAACTGAACATTCCCAACATATATGTTATCAAAATAAAATACGTGTTTAGAAGTTGATATGATAAAAATAGATGATAACCGGAGGAAAATACCTTTACGCGATTTCGTTATGTAAGATATATGTGTAAGTATATACATATTATAATCTAATAGCATTAATGCATATGAAATAATCAAATGATGAACATATACATGGGAATACGTGTTCGAATAGTTAAACACGTGAAAAATAGATAGAAACGTATTTTGTGTTAGAAAGGATTGTTGAAAATAAATTAACGTAATGTATACAAGTATTATACGTGTTTATATATATTATATGAATCCCGAGGCTTAGAGAATATTAGAAATATATCCTAACATGAATTGGGACATAAAATTATAAGTATGTAAAGTTTGAAGGGATAAAACATAAGTTAATGAAAAGTATATATAAATATAAAAATATATATACGTATATCTAATCGTACGTGTCCCGAACCCTAGATAATATTAGAAGTATGTCCCATAATGTTTTAGTGCATAAAATAATAAAATGATAGAAGTTCGAGGGGTTAAAATACGCATAACAAAAGTTTAGGGGCTAAAATATAAAATTTGCAAAAGCTGGTCGATCATGAGGTCTCACGGACAGCGAGCCGCACCCCCTTCACCTGTTGCGGTCCGCGACCATCGCGCCTGCACCAAAACTTTATTTGGTCCGTTTTCTTCCACGCAGCTATTACTTGCAGCCTAAAATTCTTCGTATACGCATCGATTTTGGCCGGCAAGTCACCATAGACACCTGGAGGACTCCTAGACGCATCAAATGCATATAAGTACCAGCCTTAACATTCGTTTTTCATCACCAGTTCACTGGTTCTTTCTTCTAAAAACCCTTATAAGAACCGCAACCTTCTTCTGCTCAATTTGATCAATCTGTTTAGAGCTAGGAGCTCAAATTCAGGAGTTATGCTTCATTAGGTATGCTTACAATAATCTATTTCAGTTTTTGATAATATTATGTCTAAGTATGGTTTCTATAATTATGTAAAAATTAGGGTTCTTGAGCTTGTTTTGCTAAAAATTGGGTAATCGGGTTGGAATTAGGATCTGAATTTTTATAGGTAATCCTAAAATAATATATTCTAAGAAAGCCCTAAGTTTATTTCAGATTTGGAAAAGGTTTGGTAAATGTTTTGTTAGCGGGTCAAAATTAGGATTTTCGTAAGGTTGTTCTGCCAAAATTGAGTAAACGGTATTGAATTAAGGTTTGATATTTTGATTTATATCATAAAATTTTATAATGGACAATACCCTAAGTTGATTTGAAATAAAAATGAGTTTTGGTCAAGAAATGAGAAAAATGGGAAATTAGGGTTTTGAAATAAGATTATTTATCCGGAGCGTATGGGGACCTGATTTTTGGTATAATACCATGTTTACATATATAGTAAGTATGTATGAAGTTAAAACGGATAAATATTGAAAATACGGAGTTAATCGGATATTTAAAAGTTTGTGCGGACCGGAAGGGTAAGCGCATGTACACTGGGATTTCTGGCAAAGCAAGGGTGTCGCATAAATCCAACTGGGACGTGGCATACCTCACTAGGCGATCTTGGAGTGAGCATTTATTTATAGGAATGTGCGTCTTCATATTATCGTTAAAAGAAAAGGATAACTGCCCAAAGGGCATTTTGGTTATTTTGACCTTTAAAAGGGATAAACTTAATAATCGAATATTACTAAGATAATAAGATGTTAAAATAAACATAGGAAGTGTTTATTATATTAAACCTTGCGTTAACACCATACAATACGCGATTAGGTTTAATTAGAAGGCATATCGAAGGTTTTGCCTGAATTAACTGCTTAAGAGAATAAGGTGAGTTCTATGAGCCTACTCTTAAATGTTTTAAATGTTTTACTGTTTTCTGGGTGATATACATACACATGTTATGAAAACGTATTCAAATGGTTTATAACTGAAATATTGCCTATTTTAACTGTTAGAACTGTTAAAAGGTTCTTGACTGATATATACGTGAAAGGTTATAAAATGATTATTGATGAAATATCTTAAAGTATTAAACTGTTAAATGGATTTTGAATTGAAATATACGGGAAAAGGTTGTGATAATATTTACGAGTGAAATGTCCTAAACTATTAAACTCCTAAATTTCTTTAGGAATGATATATATGAGAAATGTTAAGGAAATGCGTTAAATTTCCTTTTACATGTTTTGTGCCAATACACATACGTGGAATGTTTAAAGGCTTATAACTATTTTAAATGATGATTACATGTTATAAACTGTTTACAGGAAGGTTATAATAAATGGGTAACATAAAGGATGAAACTTTTAAATAAAGTTTTGAGAAATAGAAAATGTAAAGGTTTGGTCTAAGCTTGCGTATGTGAATAAGTGTCGGGTAAATATAATCTTATTGGCATTGTTGTGATTGTAAGATGTGATCTACACTAGGATGATTCTATATCATATCCGTTTGTATTTTAAGGTGTGGTGGATACGCTGCGTTACTTCCTATATATAAACACCCGTAATACAATAGAAAATGTTATAGATTCAACTCAGCGTAGGTTTCACTAAGGTTTAACATGACCAATAATATTATATTTATAAAATGCTTATTCCATATACGGGGTGATGGATTGATGTTGAAAATGTTATGTGTCCAAATACAGAGGTTATTTTAGTGGACTTTTAAAAAGGCTGAAAATGTTTTAATCTAAAAAAAATATTGTCTACGTGAAAAGGGGAAATGGTGGTTGTACAACTAAAAGCGGGGAATAATGGTTCTTCGGGGGAGCGACGGCTGCTCTAATCTTGAAATGGTATTCGGGTGGCGACGGTAGCCCGAGGAACTAACGTGATTCCAATAGATAATGCTTTGTAAATAAATGACTGCTTATAATATTTCGTATAACTCTTTTATGTTTTATACCTAATGCCTATTTGCACAAGGGAGGGTCTAGGAGACCCAAAGTACTTTGAGTACTAAAATGGTTTTTACTATGATTTAAATGTTATGTTTTGGTATAATACTGTTATGTTTTATACCTGTTAAATGGTTAATTGGTTGAATGGTTAAATGGTTAGATGGATAAATGTTTTGGTATAACTCTGTTAAGCCTTATACCTGATAAATGTTTAAAGGTTATATTTTGGTATAATGTTGTTACGTTTTATACTTGATAAATGTATGTTAAAAGATAATGGTTTTAAAGTTAAAGTATAATTCTGCTATGTTTTATACTTGATAAATGTTTGATAAGGGGGCCGTTAGGCCCAAGCGTTGGAATAAACTTTCGAGGCAAATGTAACGCTTTTAAAAAAAACGTAGAACACACCAGCATAAGCTGACCTTTCAAAGTATGTATGTCAGGTGATGACGATGTTTAAGGTAGCAAGGAAATGACTCTGGTGAGGGCAGACTAGGTGGGCAAGCTATCAGGAAGGACTTGGTAGTAGACTAACATAGACATAGATAAGATCTAGTTGTTATAGAATGTTGTTATCTTCCTTACTATTGTACTTGGCCTATATATAAATGAAAAGTTTTTAGTTTCTACTGCTAAGTTATCTCTGTTTTACCATGTGTTCATGAGTAAATCTGTTGCGTGACCCCTCCTGGTGCCAGTCGGCTGAGGTATTACAGCCGACTTGACATAATATCTCATGAAGAAGAGTCTTATAACGGTTTTGGCTCTATCCTCATTAACCTCTTTCACTTTATCCACAGGGATCCACCACTGTCTTGGTTTGGGCATGGATCGTGCAGGAATAGCGGGTGTGGTTTTAGTTTTCTGGATCTCATGAATGTCAACAGTAGGACAGTGAGGTCCATTGGCTATGCAATCCAACAAGGAGTTGTCAACTTCTTTTAAGAAGTTGGTAATTCTTATTTTCCACTGTGGATATCCCTCCCTAGCTAGCATGGGAGGTTTAGTTAGTGAACCTAGAGTTTTGATGTTATTCCAGCTTGTTGACATTTTGAGAAAGAAAGGAGCTTAAGACAAGTTTTGAAAACATGATAAGGCCAAAAAAGAAATTAAAGAGCAAGACCTATGAATATGAGTTATTCAATCTGCTCTAATACCAATTGTTGGGTCCCGTGAGGGGTTCTTTAACAATATATGTACAGTCTGATTTAAACAAATAACCATGTTGCGGAAATAATAAATCAAACTGGAAGACCACAATTCATAAAAAAGTTTTTCTGTATATCTTAAATGTAAATAATGGTTTACACAAGTTTATAGTGTGTATGTGAATCAATAGAAAAGAACTTTTCTACAAGAGTATGTGTTAAGCACTTGAGAAGCTTGTGAATTGTGAGTGAATGTCTTGGTTATCTTGGTAAAGATAACTTGCTATTTATAGCAAGTTGTAAAGGAATAAAGTAGTTGAGGTCGGGTGAATTTGGAGTGTGTCACAGTATAGGGGTGTTCACGGTCCGGTTTTCACGGTTTTTAGGTTAAACCGAAGCCAAACCGTTAGCTATTGTTTTTGAATATTGAAAACCAAAATATAACCATTAAAAATTTAAAACCGAACCAAACCAAACTGTTAGCAACGGTTTGGTTTCGGTTTGGTTTCATGGTTTCCGTTTCTTGGAGCCGTTTTAGCCTTTTAGGCCTTAAAAAAGTATTGCAAAACAAACTATTCCCGCCCGATAGTGCAAATGGGGGGCGCTCCCGGGTTCCCTCGCTATGAGGTTTGGACTCGGGACAGTGGGTAGGTCCAGGGTAACCAGTCCCAATACACCGCTGAGCCAAATTGCCGTTAAAAAAAAGCACAAGCAATTCAGGTGATCAAATACAAGTTCTTTCAAATTATATGCAAGATATCCAATATATAAGTTACTAAATAATACAATAATAGTTGCCATTTGCCAAAACACATAGCTCCCATATAACATAACATAAGCTACCAGAATAGATAGTCATAAGCTGCTATTTTATGAAAGTTCAAAATTTAGATGATTGAGTCTTAATACATAGTCATAAGCTGTTGTGGGCTACTTCCCCTAATAAGTTTAAATTTTAGCTCAATAAATCTTATATGATACATAAAATTAAATATATATACAATATAAAATAAAATAATTTAAAATTTGAATATAGTTATACGGTTCGGTTTGGTTTTTTACGATTTGAGAATTTTTAAATCACAAGCCAAACCATTCGTTACGGTTTGAAAAATCTAAAACCGCAAGCCGTGAACACCCCTATTAGAGTATATAGAGATAAATTGATAGTACTCAATTTATGTCTTTTTAACTTTTCAACTACATTTATATTTAATGTCAAGTGGGTCTTCTTTTACTTGGTCTTCACTCATAACCTTCTTTACTTCTCGTGATCTTTATCTTCTGATTTAATCTTTGAACTCCTTCAAGATTCTTCGTTGAAGAATTTGGATTGCTTCCCATTAGAATCCTTTCATGGAAAAGGGGAATCTCGTGAAAAATATATTTCATAGATATACCACATAATTTTTGTAGTTGTTATGTGAACTCACAGAATCTGATGTTTCATCAGATTTTGTTGTCTTTTCTCTTTATATAATGGTTCTAGTGTTTTCTTCTAATACTTGACATAGTCTATTACATAGGAGTATCCTAACAATGCACTTAGTAAATTGACGGACGTTAGACGGAAGGACTATAAGTGTTATAAAAGTGTAAACCTTTGAACTATAGCCATAGCCTTTGAAAGCTAGGGACTGTAGGTGAAAATCATGCAAACCATGTGGATGAATGCCGTAATTTACTATTCATTATATATATATATATATATATATATATATATATGCGTGTGTGTGTGTGTGTGTTTGTGAAATGAGGGGTTGCTTGGATTTTGGTTTTGAAACTGATAATAATGCTTAATTTGCAGGATGATGATGGCGTCGTCAACTGGAAGGTCGTCTGGCGGAGGTAGGATGAGAGAGAAGAAGTCGTCGATGATGATGAATTATATTAGGTCCACTTTTTATTTATATAGTTTTAATTTATATTTGTTTTTTAAAAAGAGGGGTATAATGATCATTTCACACTCACTTAACAGAACATTTTAACGGACATTAGATGGAGGGACTATATGTATTACAAAAGTGCAAACATCTGGACTGTAGACGTAATTTTTCAGTACTAGGGACTGTATGTAAAATTTGTGCAAACCATAGGGACGAATACCGTAATTTACTCTAATAATAAATTATTAAGTTTTGTTATATCTCCATGATCTATATCTATCGTCTTCTCTAACATATACAAAACCAGGTGAAAACGTGTTAGAAGTTTTGTTGTTTATTTTGTCTTATTGGTTCTCTCTTGATTTCCATGTTTATTTATATAAGAGAGCAAGAGCTACTCTAGAGAGTCCAAATAAAAGAAAAATGTTGTCAGATATTCTGGTTAATAGAAAACTTATCAGAATTTCGGCCACCGGAGGGTTAGGTGACCCCCGGACTCTCCTGTGGTTCCGCAATTAATATCAAGTGACAAAATTCGGTATCTAAAAAATTTGATATTGTGTCCACACTAATGATCCCTGCGCACATACCACAACCGTGGGTTTGATTTTGAAGCCGGACATATATCATACAATATAACAGGTTTGTATGAAAATATAACCTTTAACATAATTATAGTGAATCATTTAAAACAATACCCTTTAGCATAATTATTGGTTTTAAAATTAAAAGTAGTGTAAAAACGTTTGTTTCTTAGGTTTAAGGGTTTGGGTCACTGGCCCATCAGGAATTCAAATTTATCATTAAAAAAGTGTCAAGGCTTTTATGATTTGGGAACGAATTAAGAGACAAACAACGAAAATTAAATAGGATGTTTTACGGATTTTGTGTTCTCTACGAGATGGATATTTTCGGATTTCTTTCTTTATTTCTGGAAGAACACTCTCGTGATGATAAGATGAAATAAAACATGAGCTGAGAGAAACACTAAAGAGAGAGGAAGATCATTTCATTTGATAATATATTAATCTGATACATAAGTTTCATGTATATACAAATGATATAAGTAATCGACACCGAATCACCGAATCTTAAATAGAAAAATTGTGGTACAATATTATGTTGTAATTTATGGTAATGGTAATTGATAACATTATTTTTATCAATTTTCTCACGCATGTATAAGAACATTAACGTCATATTGGTTGTTAGCCCATGGTATCACAGAAGCGAATTGAAAAATCCTAGTTTGATTCAACTTCAAAGTTGAAAAAAGAATTAAATTTGAAGGCTTTAAGCGTTTATACCCTAGATTTCTTTAATAGATAATTTCAAGTGGCTTTTTGTATTCAACAATCAAATGCTAATCTAAGTTGTTTTTAAGCATGTGGAGGAAAGCGTGGATCACATCTTCACGGGTTGTGCGTTTTCGGACCAGGTTTGGTGTGTGGTTAGGCAATGGTGTAATCTGCCTTCCATGCCCTTTTTTTCGATTAAGGATATTTTGGTGAATGAGACTAACAGGAACAGCAATTCAAGGAAGGAAAGTTCGGTTAAAGCTGTCTTTTTTACAGCTTGTTGGTGCTTGTGGTGGGCTAGAAATGAGGCGGTGTTCAAGGGGAAGGAGGCTTCGCTTTCGTTTCTTATTACGGAAATTAAATCTTGGAGTTTTTTGTGGGTGAGCAATAGATGTAAAGGGTGGGGTTTATCTTGGAGTGATTGGGTTAGTTTCAAAATGTAATCTCCTTTCTTTGTTCTTCGGGGGGCCTCAGTTTCTTGCTGTGGTCTTCCCTTTTGTTCTAATTTAATTGCTGTTCCAAAAAAAAAAAGTTGTTTTTATGATTTTGAGGTTATAAGTTCAAGACTTGCACAAAATGATAGGGCAAAACCGTATGCATCTTATCCCGAAACCTACAATATAAAAGTTAAGTCAAACAGCAGTTTCATCTTTAAATTTCTATGTTGTAGCTATAGATATAAACAATATTTTAAATATTTAGTTTTTTTTCCTTAAACTGTAAATTTTAATATACATCATAGGATTTGAACCCTCGTCATTTGAAAAGACAACGTCTTATCCAACACCAATATACCACGAGGCCAAAAGTCTTTAGTATTTTAATTATTTAGTTAATAACAAGACTTTATTAGCTATATTATATAACAGGTAGTAGAATATGCTGTTCATTTTCACGTTTATTCTACGTAGAAACATTATTGATTCTTCAATCAAATAGGACTTCACTATTAAATTATTTATCATACAAGAAAGTTACATCTCATGTCCACATAGTTAATATACCACCACAATAAATATATTTTCTCCTTGGAAAATTATATAAATCTTCGTACATCAGATCGTAAAGTAATTCGGCCTCTTAATTTCCAAATCTGCGTAAAACAAGAGCTAAGTTAAACATCGGATTCAACTTAAAAAATTAAGTTGTTTTTATGACCACATGCTTACAAGTGATATGTTTTCACTACATGTTACTCAAATGCTGAAATAGTCTTAGGGTGGGAAGTGGGAACTAGGAACATACGGCTGCTTGGGATGCATGGGCTGTCTTTCATAAACATATTGATATTTTAATTTATTGTAGTAGGTAGAATAATTTTCAACCAAACTTTATTTTAATCAATAATATTGATTTAAGTTTCATAACAAAGTTTCCTTTTATGGCTATAAAAAGGATAGAGAGGTTTCCTCAAAATGCAACTCTCCCTTCTCTGGGTAGAAATGGGAACCAAGATGTCTCCAATGGCCACCTTTTTAATGACCATTGCGATGGTCATTGTTTCTTTAAGCTTGCCCTCATTGACCACTGCCAACTACCCTTACTCATCTCCACCTCCTCCTACACCTAAGAAATCTCCTCCACCACCACCACCACCACCACCTAAGCATCATTATGTTTACAAGTCACCACCACCACCACCTCCGGTTTACAAGTCACCACCTCCACCTCCACCTAAACATCATTATGTTTACAAGTCACCACCACCGGCACCTCCGGTTTACAAGTCACCACCACCTCCTCCACCTAAGGAACATTATGTGTACAAGTCACCACCACCTCCTCCACCGGTTTACAAGTCACCACCTCCTCCTCCACCTAAGGAACACTATGTGTACAAGTCACCACCACCACCTCCACCGGTTTACAAGTCACCACCACCTCCTCCACCTAAGGAACACTATGTTTACAAGTCACCGCCACCACCTCCACCGGTTTACAAGTCACCACCACCTCCTCCACCTAAGCATCATTACGTTTACAAGTCTCCACCACCCCCTCCACCAGTGCACAAATCACCACCACCTCCCCCACCTAAGGAACACTACGTGTACAAGTCTCCACCGCCTCCTCCACCGGTTTACAAGTCACCACCACCCCCTCCACCTAAGCATCATTATGTTTACAAGTCTCCACCACCTCCTCCACCAGTTTACAAGTCACCACCACCTCCTCCACCTAAGGAACATTATGTGTACAAATCTCCACCTCCTCCTCCACCAGTTTACAAGTCACCACCACCGCCTCCACCAAAGCATCATTACGTTTACAAGTCACCTCCACCCCCAGTTTACAAGTCACCTCCTCCACCTAAGGAACATTACGTATACAAATCTCCACCACCTCCTCCACCAGTATACAAGTCACCACCACCGCCTCCACCTAAACATCATTACGTTTACAAGTCACCTCCACCCCCAGTTTACAAATCACCTCCTCCACCTAAGGAACATTACGTGTACAAGTCTCCACCACCTCCTCCACCAGTTTACAAGTCACCACCACCGCCTCCACCTAAGCATCATTATGTTTACAAGTCACCTCCACCACCAGTTTACAAATCACCCCCTCCACCTAAGGAACATTACGTGTACAAGTCTCCACCACCTCCTCCACCAGTTTACAAGTCACCACCACCGCCTCCACCTAAGCATCATTATGTTTACAAGTCACCTCCACCCCCAGTTTACAAATCACCTCCTCCACCTAAGAAACATTACGTGTACAAGTCTCCACCACCTCCTCCACCCAAGGAACATTATGTGTACAAATCTCCACCACCTCCTCCACCGAAGAAACATTACGTATACAAGTCTCCACCACCACCAGTAAAAAAATACTCACCCCCGCATTACATCTATAGTTCCCCACCTCCTCCTCACCATTAAGTGGTGACTGCCATGTTTAAGGTAAATAATTACATCTATGAATTAAATCCTCTTTAAAATATTTGATCTTATATGTATTTATATTTTACTAAAGGTGCTACTATATATCTCTACATCACAAAATCTAATCTTAAACCACCTCCATGGTCAAATCACAATCAAAACGGCCTTTCGTCTATTTTCAAACTACATTATCACATTTTCAACCTTTGACATTTTTATAAAGTTTAAAAGTCACACGGCCGTTCAATATGTTTGTAAACATTTGTTCACAAATTATGAGATATAAAAAAAAAAACAAATGGTGTGAGAATTACCATCCCTTTACTAATTACTTTGGTATCGATTCTTTCAGTTAATGTTGCAGGTTTGAAGAAATAAAAGTTGAGTTATTACACTTCGTACCTTCCAAGAGATGAACAGCACGACAAAATAATGGTTCAAAGTTGAATGGATAGGGCTTGTATTTTTATTCATGTTTTCAATAAGTATTTGCTTTAATTTTCTGCTTTTGTTTGACAATAAAGAAATAAATAGCTAGCAAAAGGTTTGTTCTTCTAGTTCATTTATATCTTTTCTTGGGTCTTAAATATTTACATAAAATAATTAATTAATTAATAACTAATATGACTTAAAGCATTAGACATATGAGCTCAACTCAAGTACAAGAGGGATTAAAGTATGTTTTATTTCAAACAATATTAAATGAGTCTAAAATCATTAATTTTCACTACTATTACACAAAGGATACCCGGCCATAATTAGGTCATTTGAACGAGTTTGGAACCAACACATGTACGTTTAACCCACAAGGGTCGTAGCCTATGAATATATTGAATTACTATAAGCATATCTATACGTTTGTTAAATTTACATGCTTTTAAATAAATTTTTCTTTCAAAGAATTAAAAAGAAATGATGAGATTTGATAAAGACAACCTAACTAGTAATTCATCAAAGACCTTATAGTTCTTATTGAGGACAAATTTAGCTAAAATGAAACTAAAATACATTTTCTATTTGAGAGAATCAAATATTTCTCATTCAGTAATTCTAGAGATCTATTATATGCATAAAGTGAAAAAGTAACGCGATCTATGTTAACTATCTTTTTTTTGTCTTTTCCGAAAACAAAGTACGAAAAAACAAAGTACAAGTACTTAGTGTTGCAAAACGAAATTAACTTCCCCCAACAGCCTAATAGTCAGTTGCGCAGCCCTGTATTTCCAAGGTCTAGGGTTTCGATCCTGGACGGCTGGAAATTTTTTTTTTTTGGTAATTTTCAGATTTGTTACGGTTCCAAATACATTTGTATTTATAAAAACTATATTGACATTTCTAATAAAAAAAATTTCAATTCAATGGTTAAGGTGATTTGAGTTTCTCGGCTAGGTCATTAGTTCAAATCTTGTGACGTCCACTACCAGACTTGGCTCTAGAAGGGGTCACACATCGAATTTACTCATGAACACAAGGTACAACAAAGATAACTAAAGCAGCGGAAATTTAAAACTTTTATTTATGTATAATGCTAAATACAAGTAAGAGATAAAACTACAACAACGGTTATGTATAACTACGAAAGATAACGACTATTAGATATGCATCTATCTACATTACTTATGCGAGCAGCCCTATATCTTCCTTCCAACAGCTTGCCCACCTTACTCTGCTTAAGCCTTAGCATTTCCCTTTATGCTTGGATCCTTAACATCACCTAATACACATACTTTAAAACGTCAGCTTACGCTGGTGAGTTCTACGGTTTTCTAAAAGCGTTACATTTTTCTGGAAAGTTAATTCCAATGCTTGGGCCTAACGGCCCCATTTTAACAAACATTTATCAGGTAGAAATATAATAGCATTATACCAAAAATAACCTTTAAACATTTATCAGGTATAAAACATAACAGAATTATACCAAAACATTTAACCATTTATCCATTTAACTAAGCATTGTCTATCGGAACCACGTTAGTTCCTCGAGAAACCGTCGCCACCCGAATGCCATTTTAAGATTAAACCGTCGCTACCCCGGAGAACCGTCATTCCCCGCTTTTAGTTGTACAACCACCATTTCCCTTTTTCACTTAGACAACATTTGCTTAGATGAAAACATTTTTAACCCTTTAAACCTTTTCAAAAGTCAATTTTAAATAACATTTGTATTTGGACTCATAAATTTTTCAACACCAGTCCATCACCCGTATATGGAATAAGCGTTTCATAAATATAATGTTATTGGTCTCGTTTAAACCTCAGTGAAACCTATACTGGACTGAATCTATAACATTTCCTATTTTATTACGAATGTTTTTATATAGGAAGTACCGCAGCGTATCCACCACACTTTAAATACAAACGGATATGATATAGGAAGTACCGCAGCGTATCCACCACACTTTAAATACAAATGGATATGATATAAGATCATCCCGGCATAGATTACATCTTATAATTACAACAAGGCGAATATGATTATTTTTATCCGACACTTATTAATTCACACACGCAAGCTTAGACCAAACATTTACATTCTGCTTTTATCAAAACTTTATTTAAAAGTTTCATCCTTTATATTACCCGTTCATTATAACCTTCCCGAAGATAACTTATAACGGGTACTCACATAATAAAGCAATTATAGGCATTAAAACATCACGTATGTGTATCAACACAAATAGGTAAAAGGCATTTCAAATACTTTGCAAGTAAACAGTTGTATGTATATCAACCCGTAAATAGTAAAATATTTAAAAGTGGGCTCATAAAACTCATCTTATTCTCTTAAGCAATTTAATTCAGTCAGAACCTCCTTTACACCTTCCAATTCAACCTAATTGTGTATTGTATGATGTGAACGCAAAGTTTTATATAATAAACACTTCTTATGTTTATTTTCCTCTTTGTTAACTTAATAATACTTAGTTAGTAAGCTTATCCCTTTTAAAGGTCAAAATGACCAAAATGCCCTTTAGGTCGTTATCCTTTTCATTTAACAATAATATGAAGACGCGCATTCCTATAAGTATAAGATCACTCCGGGATCGCTCAGTGAGGTACGCCAGGTCCCAGTTGGGATTTATTAGACACCCCCGCGTTGCCAGAAACCCAGTGTACAGGCGACTATCCTTCCGGTCCGCACGAACTTCTAATTTCCGATTAACTCAGTATTTTCATTACTTCATTATTTATCCATTTTAACTTCATATATACATAGTATAAACATGTTGGTATATCAAAAATCAAGTCCAAATACCCTCAGGATTATTTTATATTAAATAATCTTATTTTAAAACCCTAATTTCACGTATTTCTTGTTTCTTTATCAAAACTCATTTTTATTCAAAACCAACTTAGGGTATTATCCATTATAACATTTTATAATATACTTTAAAATATCAAAGCTTAGTTCAACACCGTTTACTCAATTTGGGCAGAACAACGTTACAAAAACCCTAATCTTGACCCGTTAACAAAACCTTTACCAAACCTTGTTTAATCATGAAATAAACTTAGGGCTTTCATAAAGTACATCATTTTAGGAGTACCTGCAAAAATTCAGACCCTAATTCCCACCCGATCACCCAATTTTGATAAAACAAGCTCAAGAACCCTAGTTTTAGCATAGTTTTAGAAACCATATTTAGAAAACGATTTAGCCAAAACTGAAAGAGTTTATTTTAGATCATACAAAATGATGCTTGACTGCAAAATTTCAACTCCTAACTCTTCACCGTTTGCTCGCAGTCGATCGGTGAAGTTTCTGGTGCGTTTTGGGGGTTTTCGAGTTATGATTCACGAAATTAGCGAGTTTTTGTGGATGATCTGAGGTCCTATTTATACTAGGAGGTGAGTCCCTTCGTCCTAGCATGTCCAATGGTGAGAAATCAGCCGAATTGGACACCTAAGGAGGTTAATTTGTCAAATCTTGGAGAAGAAGTCGAGCTGGTGGAAAAATCTAGTCCACAAATAGGTCGCGTATCGCGACCTTCTTCCCCTTCTACCTTCGCGTACCACAAGCCAGTTTGGTAGAATGGCAAAAATGGTCCCTATAGTTAATTAATTGCATTTTAGCCCCCAGACTTCTACCGTTATATCATTTTATGCACTAAATCATTATGGGGTATATTTATAAAATTTTCTAAGGCTCGGGACACGCTCGATGATATACGTATACATACGTATATATATAAATTTATATATATATCTTTTACAATTTTGTGTTTTAGCCCCTCAAACTTTGTAATACTTATTATATTACGTCATGAATCATGTTAGGACATATTTTTTACTATATTCTAAGCCTTGAAATACTTATGATGATTATAAACATGTATAATATCCGTAATGTTTATAACTTTACATAAATTACGCTTTTAGTCCTTTTACTTTCTAGTTAACCATTAAGTATGTAATTTTTCATGTACGTATGTATTTACTAAACTTTTATTAAATATATCAACATCTTGTCATGATGATTTCAAGCATGTATAGTTATATTTTAAACATATATACGAGACATAATCTTTCATATCTCACAATTTCTAAACCTGTTCATCATTTTTATCACATAAACACGTGTTTATTCATATAATATCATTTCCCAACACGTATTTATCATAAAGGCACATATGTAAACATAATCAGATACGTAGTTACCTATACGTGGATTTTGGGATGTTACAAATCTTCTCCTTTACAAAATGATATTTTTTTCCTTAATAGTTTCCTTTTTCCATTCCATTTTTCTTACTCTAAACATATAACTTTAACCTTTATAAAAAGTTAATAATTTGTTAAAATTATTTACGGTGAAAACAATCTTATTATTTAGTTCTCACATTTATATGAGTTTTATGTTTTCTATAACTCACTAACTATAGCTCGTTTTGCAAATATGGGTAATTATATTCGGTAACAAAAATACCACCTCACATTTTTCACCTCCTTAAATCCGCATCAAAATACATTTTTAAATAAACTAGTTTGTTAATTATTAAAGATTGAGTTTCTCTCATGGCAAATTTTGTTCTTCAAGTAAGAAATTTAATAATTATACGTCCCATATAATAAAATTTGTACATACATATGGTTTTGATTAGCAAGAAAAACAACAACAAGAGCAAGAAACCCGAATCGGGTTAATAGCAAGAGTAATATATACATTCGTTTTCATGATGAAAATCAAAGAGCAAGAGACTAAAATCAAAGAGCATTAACCAAGAGCGAGAGCAAGAACCAAACCCCAATAGTTCGTGTAGCAAGTAGCACGAACTGGAGCATATGGTTCGTAGAAAGTAGCACGATGAGTACCTATTTGGGCCGAAGAAGAAGAAACACATGTGTACCTTAAAGCAACTAACTAACATGGAAACTGTGTGGTTTAACAAAACAAAAAAAAACAAGTAGGTCCTAATTTGGATTAATAGGAAAGTTAAAAGTTAATCCCAATGAGTTTGAATGTAAAAGATTTAAGAAAATGGTAGGGCAATGTTTGTTATAGTATTTGAATGTAAAAGATCAAGAAAATTAAAGGGCATTGTTTGTTATAGTATACATGTTGGATCTCAAAGTAATAACATGAATGAATAAACAACAAAATTACATTTTATAAAGCCGGAACATATTATAATGTCTTCTTAAATTCATATTTATAGTAAATAAGTCTTAACGAACAAGTATCCCACTTAAACTAGAATACCAAATAATCAACTTAATAATTCAAGATAAACCTATTTAATAAAACTCTACTAAGTAACCCGTAATTATTGAATAATTATAAGAATCGTTACAGATAATAGAGTTTCATTAAACAATAAGGTGATTATTTACAATTTAATAAGTAATGGGAGAATTCTTAGGTGTTTAATCTTCAAAACAATGCTTTTCAAAGCCAAATACTAAATTAAGATCAAACGGATTCAAATTGGATCCCTCGAATTGAAAATAAAGCAATTTCTGGTTTTTACGCGATTTCGGTACGAGATTTGTTGTTAACCGGGAAGTCACGTTTTTGTGTATCGTATGTCAAAATCGATTTGTTTATAAGTCTATTAGTACTAAATAAAATTACAAGTCATCACGCACAAGTTGAGTCTCAAAACGTTGGTGATTAACCAATAGTGATACGTACGTCAAATTGCCCGAAAACGCATTATATTTGATCATAATTCGATGTATGACATTCTATATTTAATTTTATAAACTAAATGTGTTTCATATGATTGGAAATGTAAAATGGTGAAAATCGATGAAAACGGGGCTCGAAAACGGTATAGAACGAAGAATCTAGAGCGAAATCGGTAAAACCGGTAAAAACGACCATGAATACATTATGTTAATTTAAATTAATATTTGTGAATTGTTATATGTCATGTTTGTATTCTATCTTAGTGGAAATGATGAAATTAATCCAATGGTGATAAAACGGGAACCAAAAACCCTAATTATCGTGGCCCAATCAACGATTTTACACGCTTGTCAACCAAAGTCAAAGGGGAGCAAGTTCGGACCGGCTCGCGGTCTGCGACACGTGCGCCTGCTCTTCTTTGCGGTCCGCGAACCATGTTGTCGGCCAGAATTTCGTGAAAACCCTAAAAAGCGCGTATTTAGTCCATTTTCCCCCATTTTGAGTATGTTTCTCAAACCCTGACATCCATTGGCGGCTGGTCTCGACTCTACACACTACTACAAAAAAGGCCTTTCTTGATGTGCATTGCGCGCCAAGAAAGGGTATTCTTGACACACAAATACGCGTCAAGGAAGCCAGGGTCAAGAAGCTTCTTGACGCGCAAAATGCATGTCAAGAAGTTCTTGACGCGCAAACAATGACACACCATCTATGACGCTCCATTCTTGACACACATAATGCGCGTCATATAAGGGCGTCTGTGTTTAATAAATTTTTATTTAAAATATATTTTTAGTGTCATCTGTTTATGACACGCAAATTTACGTGTCATGCCTTTTATGACACACATTCTTGCATGTCATCCTTTTAATTGTTTTTCATTAAATATTTTTTTTCTAAAATTACTAATTTTCATATTAAATCATATTTCACAAACCAAAATAGATAAAAGCTGGTGTACCAAAACAATGCATTTCATACATATAGCAATTGAAAATAATTCGATTTCATGTTAATACATGCAATTCGATCACAACGACAAAAGTAAAATGTTCAAAGTTTACATGCATATATATTCGATCACTACTCCACGTCGCTGTAAATGAAGTTGCAAGCGTAGGTCAACCATTCTTCACAAATCTCATCAAAATCAGCATGTGTGTAAGCATTACTACAAGTCCATTAGAATATGAGAAAACTTACTTTGTTTTCTTCAAGGACTACAAGTCCATCCTGAACTACCTCCTTCAGGAATTTCAACATTTCAACACATAATAACCACTCTGTAATTCCCGGCTGGAGTGGACACTACACAAACAATAGAACATAAGAAGTTACTACAAAGCATTTAAAATATATAACTAATCTCAGAAACACAACAACGATCAGTTTGAGTCAATATAGCATGAAAACTACATTATTCCTTAATGGGTCAAAATGGGTATGATCACTATTTTGACAAGAAAACAGGAGATTGTACAAAACATGTGAGCAACGAGCAGCCACATTCGACGAGCAGAAGCATAAACATGTCTTTAGCTAATCTAAGCCCTATCGCTTCTCTGTGACGATCATGAGTCTCCTTAGTCATGGGCTGTGTAAAGGGATCAGCTAAGTTTTGATATGTGTTTACTTTGCATATCTTTATTTCATTTCTTTCAACTACTTCTCTTATGTTGTAATATTTTCTTAGAATGTGCTTGGCCTTCTTATGAGACCTTGGCCCTTTGGCTTGAGCAATAGCGCCTGTGTTATCGCACATCATCTCGATTGGTTGCTTGACGCTTGGAACCACATCGAGATCTATGATGAACTTCTTCATCCATACTGCTTCCTTGGCAGCTTCTGAGACAGCTATTGATGTGTTCGAAACGTACCTAAAAATAACTATTAAAACCTAGACCTAACCTAGACCTAGACACACCTAAATTTTACCGAAACTACCTAAACTAGACTGAACCCTAAGGCAAGTGTACCTATCGGATTGTAGCTTAGCTAAGGTAAGCCGGGAATATCGAACCCTAGAGACACTCTATAGACAAAATTAACCTAGACCTAAGGAATGGAAATACTGAGTAATTTCGGTTTTGGATTTTAGGAATTTAAATTAACTAACTTAACTAACACTAATGTCCGACAGCAGAACAAACCTTGAGAAAACTATCAAATGCAAGAAGACACCACCTAGACCTGGAATCCCAATTAATACCTATAATCGAACCTGACTTTGACAATTCTGATGGATCCTAGTTCACCTTTTAAGTCCTTCCTAGTAATTGTTTCTAAGGCCCGAACAAGAGTTCACCTTTTGGGTATGTACTACCTCAACTAAACCTAACCACCCTCGAATCTAATCTAAGGCACCTTAGGCTAGCAGGAGCTACCACTAACCAACTGTAAACAATTCGGAATAACAAGTTAGAAAAATAACCTGGGGAATTTCCTTTTGGGACAACTAGATCCTAAGCACTTAACCAACCCGACTTCCCAATAACTATCACCCTTTTAAGTTTATTTAGCTAGCAGCATACAAGATTCAACTAACCACTTATCAACTAACCCTATGACCACAATTAAACAATCACATTAAGTTGCAAGTTTAACCCTACAAATTAACTACTTTACCCAAACCGGAAGACATCCGCAAGCAAAGCAAGGATTAATCTATAACTAGAAGACTAAATCAAGTACACAAACGCATCATCATAGAAAATTAATGGGATTTAATAGACACAAACATCAATCAAATTGTCAAACATTAAGCACGATCATAAATACTAAAAAGTCATCGTAACGATCTAGGTGGTGGTATTAATTTAGCCAACCACCATAAACAAAGTAAAATCAAAGACAAAGTCTGTAACTTTTACCCTAAGCATAGTTGTAGACTAAACGAATACAAGAAAACAAAGATTAAGAACGAAACCAGATTGCGAGATTGATTGTCTTTATGTTTCCGGATCGAGCTCCACTTGATTCCACCCTCTTGGCCTCTGAAAATCGCCTCTAGACCCGTCTCTGATCGAACACACGTATTGAATGGCGAATAAAACCCTAAAAGTTGAATTTATATCCGAATTGCTTCTTTTACGGGTTTTGGAGATGTAGGCGTATCGTCTACTGCCTTCTTTCCCCCAGGCGATACGCCTGGGACTCACTCCGCGACAAATAGTCGGTCAAACCGACTTAGAGCTTCCGTTGACTGCCCAATCTCTCGCGTATCGCTTAGAATCTTCATGTCCCCAGGCAATACGCATGGGGTCTTCTTTTCAGCACTTTTCAATTATTTTCTCTATATTCTTCTCTGCTCATATCCAACTTCTCATGTGACCTCGGGATTTTATTAGAACCCTACAAAACATATAAAACACATAAATAAAGACTCAAAGACTCAAACCTAGCTAAAAACAACTAAAACAAAAGGAAACCGACTCAAACTAACTCAAATCTATACATAAAAGACCTCGGACAGGAGATGTGTTTGCAACACATCAAACATCCCCACACTGACTCTTTTTAATCCTCGAAAAATACTGCAATGGAATCATAACCAGGACTTTGCTTCTAAAACTCACAATTTTCTAATTTTTATATTTTACATAGTCTACTTATATCCTGGTAGCGATTATCGATATTTCGATCCGATTAAACCCAACCACTGACCTTTGAGCCACCAAGGTGTTTATAATTTACCGGATATAGTTCAGTCTACCTATGTGTCCCACTCTAAAAAGATCAAGTTCAACATAATCCTGAATCATATTCAGTCCAAGTAGAGGTTAACAATGATTTAAGTTTTAGATTTTCACCACCCTCCTTAAGTCAGATACAAAGATGTCCAAAGAATGTTGGAATTTAATGGAATACGAACTTTTGAGCATTTATTCTCTAATCTACAATATATTTTTCTTTTTCTACTTTTTTCATCTTTTTTTCTTTTTTTCTCATTTTTTTTTCATTGGTTAATTTTAACTAAGATTACCAACGGACATCATCAGAGGCATTCTTTTCGAGATGTTGTCCCCCAAATCATACGTGAGTATTTTGCCTGCGAGATCCAGAACATCATTAGTGGCACACTGCTGCAGGATACCATCCTTAGTTTGTACATGAGTATTTTGCCCCTTCACTCTAAAAGTATTAACCAATTTTATTACCTAATATGCTCATGGTGGAAAGATGGGGCGCCACTGCATTGGTGTGCCAGTTTATTCTAAGGACATAGAAGTATCTAGCTTAAAGTGGTCTCTTTCCTCCTAATCACTAGTTTCAGTATTCCTATCAGTCCTAAAATGGGAACCCACTAACAGACTGATTAATTACATATTTATATAACAATAAACACAATGGGATAATTAAGCGTTACTAAGTCAGCTGGGCCTACCAATGCATCACTATCCAAGAATGTTTTCAACTTTTATTTATTTATTTATCATTTAAGCACAAAATTAGAAAACCAAATCCTGATTGTACTATCATTTCCCATTTAATTGCAACCAGATTCTTGGACATTTTTGAACAATTTTTCAATATTTTTTAACACACTAAAAATTAAAACAAACTGACTCAATACGCAAGTAAAAATAATAAAAAGACGCAAGGCTTCCCATCCCCACACTTGAACGACACATTGTCCCCAATGTGGAATGAGAATAAAATAAAGCAGAAGAAAAAATAAAAATAAACACACGAACGATAAAAATAAAAATGCAGTGAAAATAAAAACAATAAAAGAAAATAAAGCGGAACGGACTCCCCTGATTAATTATTTAAATGAATGGCAAACGAGCTCGTAACCGCAGGTCCTCCATTGAAGTATATGAGAATCCTATGCGCGAATATCATCGGACCTGTACGACAATACAACCAAACAAACGACTCGACTCGACCAAAACAATAGTAACGAATACGAAAATGAAAAGGCACACAAAGATAAACTAAGATCGAAATAAAGAAAATTAAAAAATTAAGTTGAAATGGTGTTTACCTGAAAAAACGAAAACTCATCAACCATCAAACCAAAAGGTAAAAATTAGAAAACTTACCTGGTCGGCGACCCCCCTCGCATATCGCGAGGAGTATTTTCTCAGCTCTCGTGTACCGCGAGAACCTAACAAAAGTGGCGGGTCGACACTCTCTAGGCGTATGGCGGGTCGACACTTCTCCAGGCGTATCGCCTAAACCTACCTACCTTCCAGGCGATACGCCTGGAACAAATTTTCCAGAGAACTTTTGGCTTTTGGCGTTAAAAATTTTGTCTATTTCCTTTACTCTCCACTCCAGGTCTCTTGGTCGAATTTTTCTAGCAAACCTGCACTTTTAACCTGCACAACTCACCCAAAATTCCCCATCTAACTTTGTTTACATCCCGAGCCTCCCGAATCACCTGCAAACACCGAAAAACACAAAACCGAAAACGCAAAATGCACGAAAATCAAAATTTTGCAGAAAATAAAAGACACATCTACAAAATATACAGCCCGGGAACCTAATCAGTTAGCACAAGATATCGAAACAACCTCCCAAACCATCCGGAGGCTTTGATTTCTTGCACCCGGTTTTCATCCTCCCAACCACCAACTAACTTCCTAATCCATAAGGAAACCAACTTCATTAACTCCAATGAGTTTTTAACCTTCCAATGCTTATAACGACCCGGAAGATACTTAATTTTTCCTAGAAAACTCAAAGTCGGGTCATTTCCACTAACAACCATCAATAACTTCTCCACACTTGGCCTAAGCGCTATCCTATCCTCAAATTCACCTATATCGCCACGTGTGGCTCTCCTACAACTACCCTCAACCATTAACTTCTCTCCAATCACTAATTCACTCTCGGGATCTACCAACAGGTCATTATCACTAATTTGTTCATTGAAGAGTTCTAACTGATAGCGTGGTGGATAGATATCGAACTTGATCTATGTCACGAACGATAAACCCTAACGTCAATTACCAACGTTAGTAAATCTAGGCCAAATACCGGCGCTAGAAAGCTTGGAAAATGCCTCTAAAGGGGTCTCATAATGGGTCAAAAATGTCAAATTTCTCAATCAAACCCCCGGTGTTCTCCCTACGCTCATTCTCCTCAATCTCTTCATCCTCTGACCGATTACCTACCACCACTAGATCGATGAATGACATCAAAGTACCTATTAAGCACACCGATTTGGTTCCACTATCCTCCTGTCTACCTACCTTAAACATGACACTCTCATTATCAACCCTTAGAGTTATGGTACCCTCAAAAACATCCACTAAAGCACGGGCAGTCCTAAGAAAGGGCCTACCTAGAATCAAATAGCAACTAGGATCATAGTCACTATCAACTACCACAAAGTCTATAGGGAACAAAAATTTATCAACTTTCACAAGTACATTTTCCACTATACCCTTGGGTCTCACAATGGATTTATCAGCTAAAGATATGTTCATGCAAGTAGGTGTTAACTCTCCTAATCCTAAGTGCTCAAAAACAGAAAAAGGCATGACATTTATCGAGGCACCTAGATCAGATAAAGCATACGTCACAGAAGAACTACCAAAAATGCAAGGAATTCTGAAAACCCCCAGATCGTTAATTCTCTTGGGTAATTTATTTTGGAACACGGCCGAACAATTTGCATCAAGAGTTATATCAGATAAAGCTTCAAGTTTCTTTTTACTACTTAACATGTCTTTCAAGAAATTTGCATACTTAGGCATTTTATTTATAACCTTAGTAAATGGCAATGTGATCCTAAGTTGCCTAAGAATATCAAGAAACTGACCGTACTCTTGTGCATTCTTCTGTTGAATTAATCTCGCAGGATAGGGCACACGCTTGAAAACCTCAGCTGTAATCGGTTGCGGTGCAAATCGGACCCTATTCTTCTCCTTCGCCGCCTCCCACTTCATCGACTTCTCTCTAGCTGGCGGTTTCTTCACTACCTTAGTCTTGACGTTTGGTGCGGTACTTGCTGGCGTCACGCTCGGATGCACCCTCCCGTCAGGCGTCTCTACCTCAATCTCCTCGTCGACCGGCTCTTCCTCAACTACTTCCGGTGATGGACTCTGAACAACTCTCCCGCTCCTAGTAGTAATTGGCATTGACATTTGTGTTGGGGTTTTTGTACGTGCTACCAGAAAATTGACCCCCGCGGGAATTTAGCTCCTTGAGCTGTTTCGCAATGTCGTCCACCGAACGCTGCAGATCCAAGAACGAAGCTTGTTGATTCCTTAGTAACGTGTCATGCTCCATCAGCTTCTTCTGGGTCCCCTCATCTCTCGACACTATCTGCTACAGGATGTGGGTCTGGTTAGCTATAAGCTCTCTCATCTCCTTCAAACTAGACCCGTCATCTCCTCCACCATAGTTATTCCTCGGTGGAAAACCAGGTGGGTTTCCTCCCTCTCGTCATCCTGAATTTTGGCCACTCCTCCACCCGGACTGAAAAGAATTACCGAACTGGTTTCGGTTTCCAATATAGTCGACCTGCTCAGCGGGAGCAAGCGACCAGTCTCGGGTGTCGTGAGTGCCTCTACACAGCTCACATTTGGCTTTGATATGGAGTTTGATTTCTTCTAAAGCCCTATAGATGTTCTCTAACTCCTAAGGCGTCATGGTCTCTGAGCCAATGTGACTGACACTCCGGGTAGATGTAGAAGGTGCGAGTGATCTAGTCGGGGCCAAGGTGGCTCTCCGACCTCCGGGTGTCTGTTGTTCAGCAAATGCAAAGCTCTCAAATAACGATTTGCATTCGTCCACAGTGAGCTTTTCCATCATAAGGGTATTGAATCGTTCATATGCGACCGAATAAGGCTCATCGGGGTCCATCTTGAAGGAGTGGATTTCCTCCCGAGTACGTGCAGCCTTGGCTGGAGGATGATATATTTTTTTCGGGAATTTTAATTTCAGATCGTCCCAGGTGGCGATCGAATTTCAAGGAAGCGTCTTGAGCCACTTGGCGGCTCGAGAGGTAAGGGAGAACGGAAACAGACGCAGATAGATGGTGTCGTTCGCGACTCCCTTGAGTCCGAACGTGTTGCAGATGCGAATAAAACGAGAGATGTGCGTCGGTGCATCCTCATCCTCACGTCCAAGGAATTAAATAGAATTGGTGAGCGCATTTATGACGTGAGACGTAACTTGCCAATTTGTGGTGTTGGCAATGTTGGGTTGCGCGATAGCAAACCGAGCGTCGTTGACTCCGACGCTGGCCTGCTCGTGGACGGTGCGACGTGCCGCCATGGTGGTGAGATCAGGAAATGCAATGGGTTTAGTGTCGCGTGTGATTTGTGTGGAAGTGGATGTGGACGGTTTGGAGTGAGTGGTGGAAAGTATGAACGCCTCGAATTCCGTGCGAAGTACGCGGAACCGTTCACGAATGTCCATGTCGGGATCAGAAAATGGTGTAAGCTCAGACGGACCTTGCGAACTGGTGTGTGGCATAAAACGGAGGAAAAATAAAAATAAAAATTTAGAAAAAATAAAATCCTAAAAATCTAGACTCGAAGACGGAAAATTCTAAGACTCTAGACACGAAAAAACCTAAAAGACTCAAAATTTCCTAACAACGACCTAAGTTAATCTTGCTATTGCCAAGTGTCCTCGGCAACGGCGAAAAAAACTTGATGTGTTCGGAATGTACCTAAAAATAACTATTAAAACCTAGACCTAACATAGACCTAGACACACCTAAATTTTACCGAAACTACCTAAACTAGACCGAACCCTAAGGCAAGTGTACCTGTCGGATTGTAGCTTAGCTAAGGTAAGTCCCGGGAATATCGAACCCTAGAGACACTCTATAGACAAAATTAACCTAGACGTAAGGAATGGAGATACTGAGTAATTTGGGTTTTGGATTTTAGGAATTTAAATTAACTAACTAAACTAACACTAATGTCCGACAACAGAACAAACCTTGAGAAAACTATCAAATGCGAGAAGACACCACCTAGACCTGGAATCCCAATTAATACCTATAATCGAACCTGACTTTGACAATTCTGATGGATCCTAGTTCACCTTATAAGTCCTTCCTAGTAATTGTTTCTAACGCCCGAACAGGAGTTCACCTTTTGGGTATGTCTTACCTCAACTAAACCTAACCACCCTCGAATCTAATCTAAGGCACCCTAGGCTAGCAGGAGCTACCACTAACCAACTGTAAACAATTCGGAATAACAAGTTAGAAAAATAACCTAGGGAATTTCCTTTTGGGACAACTTGATCCTAAGCACTTAACCAACCTGACTACCCAATAGCTATCACCCTTTTAAGTTTATTTAACTAGCAGCATACAAGATTCAACTAATCACTTATCAACTAACCCTATGACCACAATTAAGCAATCACATTAACTTGCATGTTTAACCCTACAAATTAACTAATTACCCAAACCGGAAGACATCCGCAAGCAAAGCAAGGATTAATCTATAACTAGAAGACTAAATCAAGTACACAAACGCATCATCACAGAAAATTAATGGGTTTAATAGACACAAACATCAATCAAATTGTCAAACGTCAAGCACGATCATAAATACTAAAAAAGTCATCGTAACGGTCTAGGTGGTGGTATTAATTTAGCCAACAACCATAATCAAAGTAAAATCAAAGACAAAGTCTGTAACTTTTACCCTAAGCATAGTTGTAGACTAAATGAATACAAGAAAATAAAGATTAAGAACGAAACCGGATTGCGAGATTGATTGTCTTTATGTTTCCGGATCGAGCTCCACTTGATTCCACCTTCTTGGCCTCTGAAAATCGCCTCTAGACTCGTCTCTGATCGAACACACGTACAGAATGGCGAATAAAACCCTAAAAGTTGAATTTATATCTGAATTGCTTCTACTGCGGGTTTTGGAGATGTAGGCGTATCGTCTACTGCCTTCTTTCCCCCAGGCGATACGCCTGGGACTCACTCCGCGACAAAATAGTCGGTCAAACCGACTTAGAGCTTCCGTTGACTGCCCCATCTCTCGCGTATCGCTTAGAATCCTCATGTCCCCAGGCGATACACCTGGGGTCTTCTTTTCAGCACTTTTCAATTATTTTCTCTATATTCTTCTCTGCTCATATCCAACTTCTCATGTGACTTCGGGATTTTATTAGAAACCTATAAAACATATAAAACACATAAATAAAAACTCAAAGACTCAAACCTAGCCAAAAACAACTAAAACTAAAGGAAACCATCTCAAATTAACTCAAATTTATACATAAAAGACCTCAGACAGGAGATGTGTTTGCAACACATCAGCTATGTATTCAGATTCAGTAGTAGAATCAGCTACCACTGACTGTTTGGTGCTAAACCACGAAACAACACCTCCATTGAGGGTGAATACGTATCCGGACTACGAGTGAGAGTCATCGCGGTCAGCATGAAAACTAGCGTCGGTGTAACACTTTACAACGAGCTCATCAGTTCCTCCATTTACCAGAAACATCTCACTTGTGTTTCTCAGGTATTTCAGGATGTTCTTTACACAGTCCAGTGAGCTAGACCGGGATTCTGTTGGTATCGACTTGTCAGGCTCAATGCAAACGAGACATCCGGTCGAGTCCAGAGCATGGCATACATAATTGAGCCTATAGCAGAAGCAAATGGGATCGAAGCCATTTGGTTGATCTCCTTCTCCTTTTGAGGAGATTGAGATTTGTTCAAGATAGTACCCTTTGTCATAGGGACGACTCCTTTATTGGAGTTACTCATGTTTAACCGTGCTATAATCTTGTCAATGTATGTACTTTGACTGAGACCCAGAAGCCGCTTCGATCGATCTCTGTGAATCTTAATTCCCAGAATATAAGCGGCTTCCCCAAGATCCTTCATAGCGAAACAAGATGATAGCCATACTTTAACATCGTTAAGAATGGGGATGTTGTTTCCTATGATCAGTATATCATCCACATACAATATGAGAAATAATATAGCGCTCCCACTTGCCTTTCTGTAAACACACGGTTCATCTTTGTTTTGAGCAAAGCCAAACTCCTTGACTTTCTGGTCAAAGTGAAGATTCCACCTTCGAGATGCTTGTTTAAGTCCATAGATGGACTTATTCAGCTTGCAAAGCCTATTTGGATATTTAGGATCGACAAAACCATCAGGCTGAACCATGTAGATATCCTTAGTGAGTTGTCCGTTCGGGAAAGCGGTTTTGAAATCCAGTTGCCATATCTCATAGTCATGGTATGCGGCTATGCCACGCAATATCCTGATCGATTTGATCATGGCCACGGGCGAGAAGGTTTCTTCATAGTCAATCCCTTGGGTTTGAGTGAAACCTTTCGCAACAAGCCGTGCCTTATAGGTTTGCACCTTTCAATGCATGTCAGTTTTTCTTTTAAAGATCCACTTGCTCCCTACTGCCCGAGAAACGGGGGGGGGGGGGTAGCTCAATCAAGTCCCATACTTGATTATCACGCATGGATTGCATCTCGGCGTTCATGGCATCAAGCCATTTGTCAGATTCAGGATCTGACACAACAGCTTTGTAATTAGTAGGTTCGTCATCTGAGTCAGCTACTAAAAAGACATCGGAAGCTTCTAGATTCCATAGGTATCTATCAGGTTCTCTGCGTGTCCTTTCGCTCCTGTGAACGCTTGTGTTTTGGTCTGATGGTGCGACAACCATTTTTTGGTCAGACCCACGCGACCGTCTCAGGGTTTAGTGTTTCTCGAATTTCTTCGAGATCCATTGGATCACTATTTGTTCCTCTATTAAGAAACTCTTTCTCAAGGAACTTACCCTTCCTTTTGATAGAAACATGGTTTCCATCTGGATGGTAAAAGTAATAGCCAGTATTACAATAGTATCCGATGAAAATTAGCTTTTCACCTCGAGGATCAAGCTTGTTATCAGATTCACTAGTGACATAAGCTTTGCATCCCTATACCCTAAGGTAAGAAAGATTAGGAGAAGAATTATGCCATATCTCATATGGGGTCTTATCTACTTCCTTGGTCGGTGCCAGATTTATGAGGTGAGCGGCGGTCAAGAGAGCATAACCCCAAAAGGAGTGGGACAAAGTAGTCCTACACATCATCAATTAAACCATGTTTAACAAGGTTCGATTTCTCCTTTCACTAACACCATTCAACTATGGTGTACCGGGAGGAGTGGGTTGTGAAATAATTCCACAAGCCTTGAGATGATCGAGGAATTTATTGCTAAGATACTCACCACCTCTATCCGATCGAAGTATCTTAATAGTTCGACTTAGTTGATTCTCTACTTACTTTTGAAACTCTGTGAACTTCTCAAAAGTTTCATGCTTATGTTTCATAAGATAGACATAAGCATGTCTGCTATAGTCATCTATGAAAGATACGAAGTAGTGTTCACGATTTCTTGTTTCGGTCCGAAAAGGTCCACATACATCAGTATGTATAAGTCCTAACAAATCATTGGCCCATTTACCAACATGGGTGAAGGGTGACTTGGTCAGTTTACCAGATAAGCGTATTCACCGAAGGTATCTGCATCAGCGGATTCGAGAATCCCTGTAGATTGAAGCTTCTTGATGCGAGCCTTGCTTATGTGACCTAGTCAATGATGCCACAACGAGGAATCGTTATCAACTTTGTTTCGTTTAGAAACATGATAGAGTTGATCGTGCGTTTGGACAATTATCTCATATATACCATGTCGAGGTTTAGCCTCGAAATTAAAAGATATCGTTAAAGTAGGTAAAAATGGAATTTCCATTAAACTTGTACTTAAAACCTTGTTCAAATAGGGAAGAGACAGAAATAATGTTTCTGGAAATCCAAGAGCATATAAACAGTTATCTAGAGTAACTACAAGACCGGTATGACATGTAAGAGAATATATGCTGGTAGCCAAGACCGAAACTCTTTTGCCATCACCAACGATGAGCTCCATACCGCCTTTTTCTATCTTCTTCCACTTTTCAGGTTCCTGCAAAACATTAACAATGTGGAAACCACATCCAGTATCAAATACCCATGCATTGGAGGAACAGTGAAAAGTTCAATAACATTAATTGACATACCTGATGAGCAACCCTTACCGGGGTTTCTAGTCATCTTGATCTTAGCAAGGTAGATAGGGCAGTTACGTTTCCAGTGACCCATCTGATTACATTCAAAGCATTGGCGTTCCTGAGGAGGAGGCGCCGATGGTTTCTTGCCCTTGGTCTCTTTGACCTTGTTCTTGGTCTTCGTAATACCTGTATCAGCAACTCTGAGCACAGCCGGTGTGGTCCTGATCTTGACATTTGGAAATAATGTCAGAACCTCATCTAAAGTCTGAGCCGAGCAGTTTACCGCATATAAGCGATAATGCTCGGGTAAAGATCCGAGGACTACATCCAAAGCCATCCCCTCAGGAATGGAGTAGCCAAGGTTGATCAGTCTGTCGCGATACCCCTTCATCATCATGACATGATCATAGGCATGTGGCAGTTCACGAAATGTTGAAGTGCTCTGCATCGCTCACCTCTCTGGCTCAACTCAAACAAATCTTTGAGTTTTCTCATGATCTCATATGCTCTCATATCGGTAAAGTTATACCGAAAATCCGGTGTCATGCTAGATAACATAAGCTCAGTGACTTCTCAAGAGTCATCACTGTGCTTCTGGATTTCCATCCGCGAGCGATCATTTAGTAAGTAAGACGGCGTGCTCGGGATGGGTCGGTCAAGAACATATAGCTTTCCAAAAAGCTTCAAGATGTTCCTCAGGAGGGTTTGCCATGACAAGAAGTTCGTCTCAGTGAATGGATCGAGAGATACCATTGAACTTAGAGGAACAGTGTTTCATTAGCCTTCTGAAAAATAATGCAAAGTAATTTTAAATTAGTATTTTCGGTGTAAACCATTTTCTTATATAAATTGGTAAGATTTATTTAATAAGAAAATTGAGAATTCGATTAGACGATTTTACTTGAGACCGCCAAATGAGCCTCAGGAGCAAACTCGTGTAACCAAACTGACAACGATTGTCAATCGTGAAGTCTCAGTTGCGACTCTCGTTTATGAGACCGCATAATACAATAAATTATGTTTGCGATACGTTTAGCCTCATCCATGCCCACTTTGTCAATATACATTCATAGTGCGGTGTTGAAATACTCCAACATTACAAACATACATAAAGAAAGCGATAGTAGTCCCAAATGGTCAATGTTGCTGGCACGGTGTTGAAATGCTCCAATGCCCCCACCCTGGAAGGTACCCTCGGCACCAAGTGTGGTGTTGAAATACTCCAACACGGATGCTCCGGTCAATAAGTTCCAAGTCAGACTTGATTTTGAACGGCATGAACTATCAATTTTTATTTACCGAATAGGCATATTAAAACCAATTTCAATATTTAGTGATCGTTAGACACAAACGGTAAACCCTATCATCACTCGGGACAATTATTTTAAATCACCTATTTAAAATGTCTAAGTGTCACGAATGGTCAATTGTGTGTTAAACGGCATAATGGCATGGTCTTGCTAGAGCCATTTAGCAAGACCAATGGGACATGACAATATAAAGGTGAACAACCACAAGGACGGCAACTCGGTGCGTTCGTGGATCCGGTTTAACTCCCACTAGCCTTCAGACTCCTTTTGGCGAGTGTCCGATCTTCGATCTGGGTTTTTACAAAATTATAAATTTACTAACAACTTAGTAAACCTAGCTCTATTACAATTTTGAAACCCGAAAACAGCGGGTCCACCAAAACCAAAATAAAGATACAATTGGGCCAACAATTGGGCCAATTAGAGAAAAATAAAACGCGCCAATCATGCAATTAAATTAAAGGGGTTGGACGTAACACACAATTAATTAAATATAATTAATCAAGTAATTCCGTTCGCAATTTGGAAACGAATCGAAATTGCGAACCACCGGTTACAAAAAGACCAGTTCAGATTTATGCGCGGTGATCGTGGCTCTGATACCACTGTTGGGTTTTACAGTGGGTATCCGGGTTGCCCGTTTTAAATTTTTGCCGAATAAATTAACAGGTCAATTAATCAGATTAATTGCGCGGCGGAAAATAAGTTTTACACCGCGAATTTAAGTAAAACTGTAGACAGGATCTGAGCACCGTGTACGCGTAAATATATAAGTTAAATCAATTAATTTAATTATCTAAGCAATTTAGATATACCTTGGTGGAGTCCGAACAACCGTTCGAGACACCAGGGTTCGACAAACCGGCGCTAGGGCAAACGGTAATGCACGACTCGAACCGGCGAGTCAAATCTTCAACCGATTGTGAAGACGGGGCCTCAGGCAGCACGTGCGGGTTCTTCTCATGAACCGGCGGTGGTGGCGGTAAAGAAACCATGCTATGTATCATAGCATTCCTATCGAATGGTTCCACCGTGCTTGAAGACGAATCCATCATTGAGACAATTTCGTTCGTCGCACGTGGAGGCGGCGGAGGAAGCGGCGTGACGGCGGCGGCATACAATGGCACTGACCACTTAGGGTTTTCACCCGGTTTGACGACGGCGACATGAGACGGTTCAAACAACGGTCTCGGTGGCATGGGTAAAGCGAGAACCACCTCGCGGTGGTCCTCGCCAAAAAGATCAGCAGCGACGGCGGCACGGGCCGCGACGTCAGCGACCGTGGCGACGACCTTCTCATTGGCGGCGGCGGCGATTGTCTCTAACTTCAATGTGGCTGCGATCAATCTAGGATCACGCTTCACCATTGCAACGGTTGAGAAAAGCGATGGAGATGGTGGTGGTTGTTTGCGTCGAACGAGAGAGAGAGATGGAGAGGGTTTGAGGGTGGCGACGATAAGGGAGGGAGGAGAGGGAGAGGAGATCGCGATTAGAGTTCTCCTAATCCCCTCCCTTCCTTTTATTCTTTTCGATGACTTCTTTGACAAGCAAAGCCCATCTCGCAACCAAAGCCTCTAAGCCCAATGATTTTACTAGTCCGTTAACCGGTAACGACTAGATAATCATTCGCCGACAATTCCCGTAAACATTTTACAACAATTATTGTTTCGTTACAATTAAATAAATAACTACTTATTTATAAATTGTTTGAATTAATTAACTATTAATTAATTATTAGTTCCTTAACTCCGGTGCAGTGGCGGACCTAGGCACAAGCCTAGGGGTTCGCCCGACACCCATGAAATTTTTTGGCGTTGTAGTATTTTTAGTATTTTTTCGATTTTTATGAACCGAACACCAAGATATTTGGTGACCGAACCCCATGAAAAGAAATCCTAGATTCGCCACTGCTCCGGTGTAACTCTTCCGGGTCGGTTACGTTAAATGTCGGGTCAGGACATCAAATATCCAACATAACCTATGTCATGACTGTGAACGTACGTTATCACTATAATTAAATCATCAACGAGTCATCGAGTAGATTGCGTCGTGAATTTCAATTATTTGTTTATTTATTTATTTAGGTATTTATTTATTTATTTCTCCATCTTGTTTTGTCGTCAAGGTCGTCTTCGGGTCTAACCGTTCCGTTGCGTGGTGCCATTGTCTATTTGAGACTCCTTCGCTAGGTGAGTATTCATAGCCCCCCTTTTATTTTAATGTTTTAGGGGTGTAACATGTATCAGTATTCAAAACCCTAATTCTTAATTATGCTAAATACTATGCGACTCTATGTCCTCTTCGTGTGATATGCTATTGTGTGATACTTGTTGGATTCTATGTGTGAAAGTATTTGGTTGGAAGCTTTTCGGTAGTCTTTAATCGCATGTGTACCATTAACCATTAAGCCCTGGTAACAATGATATATCCATTGGTTGATAACCCACCCACAAGGTCGGAAATGTAGTTTTATTTTCAACGGGTGATTGCTCCCTTATTGTCTGGGTTTGGTGCGCATCACTCATACTTGTTGCTCAGTGTTGAATAAAGCAATTAACTCATTTAATCGCAATGCTTTAATCTATATGGTATGCTAAACCTATGTTTATCACCAATTATTCGTAGTTGAACCTTATTTTATACATGTTGCAGGCTTGCTATTTGATATCGATTTTAGGATGCATGTGGACTTAGTGAGACCTGAATTAATCAAGTTAATTTTGTTATTTATCATTGAATTTTATTGAATCATTTTGTGTCATCTGAATGTTACGAAATGGGTTGATTAAGAATTTCGTAACATTTAATAGTGTTGTGTGCATCCGGACAATCATTGTGTCCCGACATATTCCGCCATCGGTCAGGGTGTGACAACCGGTGGTCTTTTTGGCACACAAAAGCAAGACGGATAATCTACATTTGATGAATCTTATGAGCCAGTTTCTGACAAAGATATCGACAAATCTGTTGAAACTTCCTATGCTAAGAAGAAAAGGTCGAAGAAGGCTCGGGAGAAGCAAAAACCTAAAGTCACCAGACTTGAGACCATAGAACAACCATCTATGCAACTGACAATTGCTGAGACTGAAGCTGCTACTTTTACTCCTCATGATAATCAGCCAGAATCTGCAACAGTAAACCAAGTAATGTCAACTACTGATGCTCCAGAAACAAGATTGAAACTCATGGTGAATTAGGAAATGTTGAAGTTGGTACTTCTCATGAAAATAAAGAGTATGTACAAAAGCTGGAAGCAGAAGTGGATAACTTCTCCACCAGAACTCTAAATTGTCGGCTAAACTACAGCATGCGAATAAGATAATATCTGACCAAGCTGATGAGATCAAAAGACTGAAGGAGCTCTTGACTAAAGCTCAGGAAGACAAACAACTAGACAAACCTGATGAAGGTATAGACGGTCAGGGAAACAATCAGTTAGGTGATCAAGATCAGTCAATGACCAAGGCACATAATGTTAAACTTGGTATGTCAGGGCAAGGCAAAGAACTAGGCAGTGAAAGAGCTGACTCTGGAAGTCTTAATGACAACGACTTCAATGTCACGGCTGATGACTATCTATCAGATGAATCAGATGTGGACGCTTCCTACGGAGACTCATTCTTGAATGATGAGCCATATGAAGATGTCGATGAGATATATCAGAATATCAAAACGTTAGTGTCGGAGCCTGAGAACATTAAACTTCCCAAATTCCAGAAGGTTGCACTAGAATTCTCTTCTTCCTCTAATGAGGCTTTGGCAATTACTGCGGGAGTTGGAGAATCTAGTTCTAAATGTGTAAGGGAGATTTCTTTACAGCTACAACTTGCTCCTCCTTATTGAGATTCCAGATCAACCCTGTACTAGTTTCAGTGCTCCAGGAAGCGATGAGATCCATCACATGTATGTCATCCATCATTTCTGGATGCCCATCGATTTGCATTCAGAGAGTTCTATGTTGAAGGACTTTCTTCTGATCCTGACCGCAGAAGTATTGTCATTTTTCTGGAGAGAATGAAGATGTTCCTTTTATTTAACCAATATCGATGATTCCAAGTGAACTGCTAAACAATGAAGATCTGGCTGACCGATTAGACTGTCTAGTGAACAGGTCCAATGCTATGAATTTCACTAATCTGGAATTCGTTGGTGATGATGAATATGACGAAGACATCCCTTATGAATTTAAAACTGAAGAAGAGGAATTGGAAATGCCCATTCTTATCCAATTCATTGTAACTAATGTCGAGGGGCCTCAATCTAAAGAAGCTCATATATCTCGTCCATCATCTCTTGTGGTTTAGAAAACTGTCAATGTTGCTTATGACATAAAAGAAGGTGAAATAATAGACTCCACCATGCATTCTACTTCTTTTGTTCAACTAACTATTTCTACTGGCACCGAGACTGCCACACAAGAACCAGTCACGTTGAAGCTCTATCATGAAGATATCTTTGGTCCACAACCAGATGACACTACTGAACATCCTGGCAGAAATTGGCTTAGGATTCAACGAATCATCAATTTAAACATGGGTCGTTATCCGATGACCAGAGAAGATCATGAGAGGCCGATGGCCAATAGAGGTCAAATTGGTGTTTTGAGGGCTGATTACTCTTACCAAATTATGTCTGAGGCTGACCTTCAAGCAAGTATGAGTGCACCTGTGAATGCTGTAGATCCTGAATTGTTGGATCCAGTCTCAACTACTCCAGGTTCTTCCACACAAGGACCTTCAGCCAAAGATAAAGGTAAAAGGAAGTTGACACCTCATGAAGTATATGATTAAGAAGAGGAGAAGAAAAATGAGAAAGAGAGGTTGTTTCGCTTAGCGCGTGAGGCAAGAAATTGTGACATAGCCAAACATATTGTCGGTCTTACTCCTTATGTAACTGTAGGTAAAGGCTCAGAGCCCATAAAGCCAAATTCAGAACCTGAGAATCTTATAGATCCATTGATTAGCGTTATTCCAAACTGTGCTGGTGACAATGTTGATCCTTGAGATACTTCACTAATGGCAGACTATGTGAGATCACTCATGCAACGAGGTCTTACATTTGCATACCTCAGACAACTCACTGAATTTCAGATTTGGAGTTGTATACTGATGAAAAAGATATGGATAAACATCTTAATGATGGTGTTGTTGGTGAATGACCCTTTGATCCCTTAGTCAATCTGTACGTTGACACTGAGAGAATCATTGATTATGTTCAATTCAATGACAACCTAAAAGACAAGATCTATGAAATTCATTCACAATATCAACCACCTCCTGGGGATCCCTCTGAGGCTATTCATCCACCTCTGACTCCCCAAATGGTCAATGCTATCATTGGACGGATGAGCTTAAATGATCTTTGTGACTTTCAGGCTACAAGAAATGTTGAACGAAAAAACTATATTAGAAAGCAGATGCCAGGTCTTCGCAAAATGGTAAGAGAATATATGAACGAAGACAGCAAGTCGAAGATGCGAAGCATTGAAGAGAGAGAAAGAGAGCGAACTGAAGCTCATAGGAAGAAGGAGGCTCCTAAACTAGTTGATGGATGGAGGGAAATGCCACCCAACAGAAAAGCTCTTCTACAATTCACTGCGAAGAACCTAAAGGACATGCCTGCCAATTTGAAAACCATGATGGAATAAAATTTCTTGGATGGAAGTACTATCCGGAGTTTGATGCATTTATTGTGAAGCAAAGAATGTGCAGTTCTTTGCATTGATTACTGATCTCCTAAAGCTATTCTCTTGGGAACTGAAACAACTGAGAAGGTTGGATATAATTAACCATACCAATGCTGAAAAAGATAGGAAAGCTTAAGAAAGAATTCACTCAGCCTATATCAGACGTCTCAACAAGCAGACCAGAGAAGTAAAAATAGGAAGAATTTGAGAAATCAGAGAAGAAACGTGCACTGGTCCCTCATAGAAAAAGCTACAGGTATACCGTTAGCGACGTGAAGACTAAGAAGATCGAAGGTAAACAAAGTGAATATCCTATCATGAACTAGTATTTCAGCAGTTGGACCCACGAGCTGGTGGTTGAGAGAAAGGGTGTTGAGACTATCAGACTATTTTCTGCGATTGAACTTCGTCTGCTAAACAGAAGTTATCTTAAATGAATCTTCTACGGTCGACTCGAGACGATTCCGTCTAGACTCCGACCATATGAAATTGTTGATGCTAACTACTTCCTGTTCTTCCTTAAGTGGTGGTGCTGGGAGTGCATTAATGCTAGAAAGATGTCTACGGAGCCTCTCAACACAATTACACGATGGTTTATGGATGATTGTGAGATTTGTTATCTTATTCGGAGATCTCAAAGGAAGCTCGAGTTGTGGCATTACTCCGACTTGAAGAAATTCAGGTGAGAAGCTCTGTGGTACTTATGGGAAACTCAAATCACTTGCCTCGTACCCGAATACAAGGACCTTGCAAGGAAGAATTAGAGATTCTTATTGAAGCTGCGGATCAACTCAGGTGATATTGCTACAAGAGGTTTCTATTACCACCATAGGGGAAATTTATTGGAACTCTTATTGGATGGTGGCAACACAAACACTTCACCGTTGAGTCATGCTAGTGAAGTCTTCCTAAAGATCTGAACATAACTGAAGATTTCATAATTTTGGCTAAGTGTAGAAAGAAGACCGTTTAGGCCTTTTTCATACGGTCTTGTTTAGTTATACTATACGGCCTTGTTTGAACTTATAACTATACAATCTTGTTTTATAGTATACGTATTTTTTTATTCTTATATGGTTTTGTTTGTGTCCTGTTCTATACGACCTTGTTTCCTTTGACGACCTTGTTGATCATTTGTACTATACGACCTTGTTAATTAGTGCTAAATGGTCTTATTGCCTAAAAGACCTTGTTTACACTATACGGTCTTATCAAACGGTCTTGGTGCAGGATTAGTCTATACGATTGAGATTAACTCTATACGGTCTTGATTAAGCCTATACGGTCTTGTCAAACGACCTTTTTAAGTTATCTATATACGTCTTGTTAACCGCACCATATGGTCTTCTCTATCCTATACGGTCTTCTTTACGGACTTAATATATTTTGCTGATTTTGATGTAATTCTCCTTGTTTTCTATGAAATTACACTTGTGCTCCCTAGGTGGTATAAATACTTCATTATGAGGAAACCCTAGTAACCTTTGAGTCATTCATAGCATCCAGGGAGAAAATTGAGTGTGTGTGTGTGTGTGTGTGTTCTTGGTGTTTTTGAGTTTCAGACCCACCAAAATCAAAACATTTGCAATGTGAATCAATCCATGGATGATCATGATGCATGAATTCCGCACCTACATCATGAATCGGATGAGAAGAGGCTCAAATTTGGTCCTGACAATGTTTCCACTTTAACCTAAATGGAGAGGGAAAAGAAAGAAGAAAGAAAAAAAGAAGAAGAAGGAGAGGATGCAGCAACCTCCTTTCCGTTGCTGGTTTCGTTGTTCGATCCCATCTGACCTCACCATCCGACGAACCGAAATGACAGGTTTGTGATTGTCGCAGCTCACAGTTGTGAACTCTTGCGACCTCTACTCACTTCCGGTTCCGGCAGCTTCTACCCTCAATTCGTTAAAGTGGTAAGGAATTTTGATTGGTTAAAATTTTGGGTGTTCAATCCCCTGTTAATCCTGATTGGATTATGATGATGATGTAGATGAAGTTGTTGATGATTATGGTGATGTTTAAATGGTTGTTGATAGTTATTCTTGATTTTTGGTTGGTACTTGGTGACGGATGTTTGGTTAAAATTTTGGGTGTTCAATCCCTTATTAATCCTCAATCGATTCATTCTTTGATTTTGTCCCAACCGGCGTTCACCGTAACACCACTAGAGCGACAATATTGTTTCTGAAAACCCCAATTTGACAAATCTGAGTTGGGTTGCTTAAAATCAAGGATAAACAAACCCAAATCTTGTAATTTAATGGTGAATAGCAACGAAGGAGGTTGGTGGATAATGTGTAGTGGTCGTGGACTAATGGTGGTGAAAGGTGGGGGAGGGGGCTGGATGGTGGTGGGTGGACGGTGTATGTGAGGAGGAAAAATCATCAAAAGTTAGAGAAAAAGTTTTTGACAGATTTTGGGTAAAGTGGAAACATTTTGAAGATTTACAAAAATATTTCCCTCTATTTTAATAATTTGGTTAAAAGAAAACATATATGATGTCACGTCAGCAAACAACTAACGGTTTTAGCGTGGATTTAACGGCAGTGCAAACATTTTCAATGCTTGTTAATTCAGATTATTGTAGGGAATAAACGTAATTAGAATTAATATCAGCAAAAAAGGCATAACTTGAATTATTAAAATCTACTAAACCTAATAAATAGGGTTTTAACTTAATTTTTTTAGTGTAATTTGTATGATTGTTAATTAATCAATAAAAATCCTTTGTTTTATGTTATTATCGGATAATCTAATCTAGGTCAACATGTTAAACCGCTATCATCCCTTTTTTTATTTCCATGTAACGAATTTTATAAAAACCATGGTAAAGTGTAAGAAATCTGATTCAACTTAACACCACTCATCAGGTGAACATTTTTTCACAATAATTTTTTATATCACTTTCCATTATGATACTTGGACGAAATACCTTAGTAATCATCAAGATATTATTGAGTTAAATAATCTATTTAATAATAAATTATTATTTAAACAAGTTGCACCATAATAAATGTATTTTGTCTACTTGAATTCGGGGGAAAAAATTAAATGGGTTCTAGATACAATTTTTACTCGAGAATAGAAATTTATGGCCACAAGATGATCGACCAACTTATCAGTTATCATCACTCCATGTTAGCTTGCATTTTCTTGTGTTTGCGTGTATATGTTCACACATTTTTATAGATTTATTATTATTTTTGTGTACTTTTTTTTAAATATAATACTAACATAAATATTTTAAAATCAATTCAGACAACCTTTTATTGTAAATATAAATTCAAGAAAAATAATCATATTAGGGTGGGAACATAAGACAACTTGGGATGCTTGGGCTGTCTTACATTATATTTAAAATTTAGATTTAATTGTAGTTGGTAGAATAATTTTCAACGAAGTTTTATTTTAATTTGATAAAATTAATTTAGATTTAATAAAAAAGTTTCCTTTTTCGCCTATAAGAAGGATTGAGAGGTTTCCTCAAAATGCAACTCCCAGTTCTCTTAGTAGACATGGGAACCAAAAGGAAGATGTCTCCAATGGCCACCTTTTTTATGACTATTGCAATGGTCATTGTGTCTTTAAGCTTGCCCTCATTGGCAACTGCCACCTACCCTTACTCATCTCCACCACCTCCTCCATCAAAGAGATCTTCTCCACCACCATCTAAGCATCATTATATTTACAAGTCACCACCACCGCCTCCACCAGTTTACAAGTCACCACCACCTCCGCCTAAGCACCATTATATTTACAAATCACCACCACCACCTCCACCAGTCTACAAGTCACCACCACCTCCTCCACCGGTGTATAAGTCACCACCACCACCTCCACCAGTCTACAAGTCGCCACCACCACCTCCACCAGTCTACAAGTCACCACCACCTCCACCTAAGCACCATTACGTGTACAAGTCACCACCACCTCCTCCACCCGTCTACAAGTCACCGTCACCGCCACCACCTCCACCTAAGCACCATTATGTGTACAAGTCACCACCACCACCAGTCTATAAGTCACCACCACCTCCACCTAAGCACCATTACGTGTACAAGTCACCACCACCACCTCCACCAGTCTACAAGTCACCACCTCCTCCTCCACCGGTATACAAGTCATCACCTCCACCAGTCTACAAGTCACCACCACCACCTCCACCAGTCTACAAGTTACCACCACCTCCACTTAAGCACCATTACGTGTACAAGTCACCACCACCTCCTCCACCTGTCCACAAGTCACCACCTCCACCTAAGCACCATTATGTGTACAAGTCACCACCACCACCAGTCTATAAGTCACCACCACCTCCACCTAAGCACCATTACGTGTATAAGTCACCACCACCACCTCCACCAGTCTACAAGTCACCACCTCCTCCTCCACTGGTATACAAGTCATCACCTCCACCAGTCTACAAGTCACCACCACCTCCACCTAAACACCATTATGTGTACAAGTCACCACCACCACCTCCACCAGTCTACAAGTCACCACCACCTCCACCTAAGCACCATTATGTGTACAAGTCACCACCACCACCTCCACCAGTCTACAAGTCACCACCACCTCCATCTAAGCACCATTATATGTACAAGTCACCACCACCACCTGCACCTAAGCATCATTATGTTTACAAGTCACCACCTCCACCAGTTTACAAGTCACCAGCACCCTCACTTTACAAATCACCACCTCCACCTAAGAAGCATTACGTATACAAATCCCCACCACCTCCTCCATCGAAGAAACATTACGTATACAAATCTCCCCCACCTCCAACCCCTAAGAAACATTATGTGTACAAATCTCCACCACCTCCGGTGAAAGAAAACCCACCCCCACATTACATCTACACCTCCCCGCCGCCTCTCCTCACCATTGATTAATTAGGGGTCTTGACTACTCTCTTTAAGGTAGATAATTTCATGCATAGAATCTCTTTAATAATTATGTTAATATTAATCGATCTTCATATGTATTTATATTTTACTAACTATACATTTGCTATCACTTATTTCCATTTTTGCAGGTTCAAAGAATTAATAAAAGTTGAGTTATTAATTAAGCCTACACTTGGCACCTTCCAATACATGAATGGTAAACATGCAATTGCACGACATCAAAGAATGGTTCAAAGTTGAACGGACAGGACTAGCTTGTATTTTTATTCTTGCATGTTTTCATAAAGTATTTGTTTTTTTCTGCTTTTGTTGGATCATCAATTAAGAAATAAATATCAAAAAGTTGTTCTTCTAGTTTCTTTTATATTTTCCATGCAATAAGCCAATTATAAAGTTATAAGCAACGGAGGATGATACAGTAAGAACTAAAAGGGGAAGGCTCTAGTGAAGTTCAGTCATTCTCTGCATTTTTTACTTTTTTTAACTTTATAAATATTTTTAATTATTTAATTTTACAAACATTGAAAAGATTTATTCATTATAGCTGATAATAAAATACTTAACACAGTAATGATGTAAATTAATAAATTTTGAGACTTAGGGTCTTTGTACAGACGGTCTCGATTGTTTCTCAGTAAGTCGATCTTTGGAGACGCAACACCGACAAAGACTCTGAGTTCCAAAATTTATTATTTTATGTCACTACTGTGTTTGTTTGAGTGCTTTATAGCCTTTATTATCAGCTATGATGAATAAATCTTTTAATATTTATAAAACTAAATAATTAAAAATATTTATAAAGTTCAAAAATAAAGTTAAAAAAAACCCATATGGCCGTATGGTTCCTCACGTCCATGTGTAGCGTGTGTATATAAAAAGTGTGTATGTCAATATCCTGGCCTACTCTTATTAAGACAACTATTTTTAATTATTTATTTAATTTTAATTAATTTTTTTCTAATTTTTTATTAGGGTTCACTACATGCAGTTTCATTGGTAGTAAGATGATGAGAGCGTCACTCTCTCATTCTCCTCGTTCACATTATCACGCATCCACATAACGAAACATCACATGATTCCATCTACTCACTAATTTTCACTACCTGTAACTCAAAAAAGTAAAAATATTTCCATTATTTTCTTCACTCACATTCTCTCTTTATTCCTCGATCAAATAACGAAAGGGGTCTATTAGGGACACCCTCTTAAATTTTGACTGGCACCCCTTATATAGGTGACCTTGAGTTCTAAGAGTCACATCCAGATTTAAAAAGTTCACATAATGCCCTAAGGGTCATCTATAAAAGGGGTGTCAGCCAAATTTTTATTATTATAATAAAAAAATTTATTGTTATATTAATAATAATAATAATAATTATTATTATTATTATTATTAATAATTATTATTATTATTATTATTATTATATAAAGGACGTTTTTTGTTATTTCTTATTGAGCAAATTACAAATTACGTCCTTTAATAAGTATGCATATGCATATTTCAATTTACGTCCTTAAACTAAAGAAATAACAAAAAACGTCCTTTATATAGGAGGTTGTAACAATTTATGCCCTTTCCTCTAACGACCATTAACTTTTTCTGTTAAATACTTGCACATGATGGTAATTTGATGTTTGTAAATTTGAGGGGCTATTTTTGTAATTAAATAAAAGTGTTTTCCTTAAATAAAATACTAAATTTAAAAGTAAATATATGGTGACCGGTCATCCTTTAACCCTATCCATAACCAATTTAAAAACATAAAAATTAAAATCCAATTCTCCATCAATTTTATGAATCGAGCATATATCCCTAGCCGCACCGTTTCCCATCTTTGCTTTGCGTTTCCCATCATGGCAGCAGCTCCACCAAATTTCGTTTAATGCTTCGACTGGAAGAAAAAAAAGGGTGGCCGTCACACACTGCAAAGCCGGTCGCGGCCTCATCAAGATCAACGGCGTCCCAAACGAGCTCGTACAGCCCGAGATCCTCCGCTACAAAGCGTTCGAGCTGATCCTTCTTCTCGGTCGCCAGAAGTTTGCCGGCGTCGATATGCAGATCTGCGTGAGAGGCGAAGGTCACACTTCTCAGATCTACGCCATTCGTAAGAGTATCTCGTTAGCCAGTATCAAGATAGCCCTAGGTCGCCGACCGGTGATTTTTTCCCCATTGCCTGCTATGGAATTGCAGGTCGTTGAATTGTGGTTGTGGCCCGTGGAATGATGGTTGTGGTAACAGTTCTCTCTAAACAGTGATGGTGGTGATGATGGTGATGGTGGAGTCTTGGTTAGCCGTAGGAGGACTGTGGTGGTGATGGCGTCGGTGGAGTTTGTTTTGTAGAAACCTAGATGTGTGAGAAATAGTCCTTTAAGTTTATTAAATTACAATAATAGTCCTTACATGTGTGAAAAATCTAAAGTACCCTCATGTGCGATGCATATGACTGAACTTAACAGAAAAAATTAACAACCGTTAGACCCTTGGACGTAACGTGCAACCTTTTTTGAATATAAAGGACGTTTTTTGTTATTTATTTAGTTTAAGGACGTAAATTGAAATATGCATACTTGTTAAAGGACGTAATTTGTAATTTACTCTAATTAAAAATAAATAACACAAATAAAATATGAAAAAACCTTCAGGGTGACATAAAAGGCTTGAGGTGAGATATAGGACTCCTTATATGAGATTCAGCTCACCTCTTCAACCAAGAGGTCACCTATAAGGAGAAATTAAAGGTGACACTAAGGTCTCGGAGTGACCTAAAGGGCTGACATCTTACCATCCAGACTCCCTCTAAGATCTCTTTGTGACCTATATTATCGCATCTCCTACGTATTATTACACCATTATGTGCATACAGACACACATACAAACAAATACTAATACGCTATCAAACCACACACATTTATACATATATACATACATGATAGATTTTAACTTAATATATGTTTATATATACATACATATGGTCACGTGGATACAACCTAATATAAGAACTCCGTTGGTATATTGTATGTACTACATGCATATGTACATACACATACCAACACACTTACATGCACACACATATGTACACAATATCAATATGAATAAGCTTAATATGCGTTCATATATGCATACATTACACTTTTACATGTATATACCGCACGTACACATATAAAATAACTATTGTTATATTAATAATAATAATTATTATTATAATAATAATAATACTAATTATTATTATTATTATTATTATTATTATTATTATTATTATTATTACATATAAATAAATAATACAAATAAAATATGAAAAAACATTCAGGGTGACATAAAGGGCTGGAGGTGAGATATGAGACTTCTTATATGAGTTTTCAGCTCACCTCTTCAACCGAGAGGTCACCTAATAGGAGAAATTAAAGGTGACGCTAAGGTCGCAGAGTAACCTAAAGGGCTCACATCTTACTATCCAGGCTCCCTCTAAGGTCTCTGTGTGACCTATATTATCGCATCTCCTACGTATTATTACACCGGTACGTGCATACACACGCGCATACAAATACATACTAATACGTTATCAAACCACACACATATATACATACCTACATGATAGATTTTGACTTAATATATGTTTATATATACATATATATGGTCACGTGGATACAACATCATATAAGAACTTCGTTGATATTATATGTACTATATGCATACCTATATACACATACCAACACACTTACATACACACATATATGTACATGCAATATTAATATGAATAAGCTTAATATACGTTCATATATGCATATAAACATGCATACCGCATGTACACATATAAAAATTATTATTGTTATATTAATAATAATAATTATTATTATAATAATAATAATACTAATTATTATTATTATTATTATTATTATTATTATTATTATTATTATTATTATTAATATTACATATAAATAAATAATACAAATAAAATATGGAAAAAACCTTATGGGTGACATAAAGGGCTAGAGGTGAGATATAGGACCCCTTATATGAGATTTAGTTTAAAGACACCCCTCATATAGGTGAACGTTTGGTTTAAGGTGAGGTTCCCTTAGGGACACCCCTCATATAGGTGACCTCAAGACCTTCGAGTGATCTCTAGATGGGGTGTATTTAAAAAAAAAGGGGTGTCTCTAAGATTTCCCTAACGAAAAGAAACTATTTAATATTTAAAAATAAAATAAAATTTTAAAAACAAAATAAAAAAGATGAATTCTCTACCGTGAGGTATACGAATACCACGAATGCTGTGTCGTGAGTCAGGGATTCCGCATACCCTTACGGATTGTGTTACTCGATAATGGTCTTTATTAAGCGAAACTTATAATTTGTTTAATATGATAATTAGTAGCAAACAAGGACATGGTTTAAGAAAATACTAGTTTGCTTACATTATATTTTTGACTTTTCATGATTCCTTGGGGGGCACCCTCTTTTGGCTTACATTTTCTGCATTCTCATGCAAATTAAACTAGTTGTTTAATGTAAGTAAAGTTGTGTGTATTAATATAGAATATTTTTTTTTTTGAACGGTCAATCAATGAATGTCCCCGAAATCCCGGGGACTATTTATATCAGTTGAGCTCCTTTCAGGGAAAATCCATCTCCGCGAGCGGCCGGGTGGTAAAACCTGGAAGCTCAGGGATCGAACTTGTGACCTTTTAGTCTTAAGTCTCCCCTCATCGTCGTAGAATATTGTTTATCTTTATGATTTAAATTAGATACTACTCATGCATCTAGTCTTTTTCACACTTGTTATTATTTATATCCGTGACAAATGATGGTTTCGTTGATTCACACACCCATAGTTCATATATCGATCTTGGTTTACAGAGAGAAATTTCAAGAACATAAATATTCATTAGGTACAAATGTAGGATTACATCGCTATTTATAGTGATCGAAAGGGTATGAACGGTTATCACACCCGTTCGTTCATATTTGTCTAATACTTAAGTTAAATCCTAAATCACAAATTAATCAAGCTAAACTTATATTAAAATCCAAATTGTCAATTTCCAACAGAGACTATAGGATGGTCTGGGTTCATTTGCTCTCCTGTTGAAGAAATTTATATCCAGTAGAGTATCATATCGGACAAGTTTTTGTACTATTGCTTTCATCTACATAAAGTAAAAAGGGGCTATGAAAACTCAAATGATAGCGACAGCTTCGAGAGTAAAACCGAAGAATAGCGGCGCAAATCAAATCCAGAGATCACCTTTATGATCGAACGGGGTGGAGAAAGCACCGAAAAATAAATAAATAACTAAATAAATAAGTATTTAAACGAATAAAACGTGCAACTCGTCATGACACGACGGACTCGATTGGATACGATACTCGGTGGTGATTTATTTAAGTGAAAATATGAGAGTTTAAATAATCGAATGGGTCAAACTTAAATATAAGTCAAACAATTAGCAATTAATTATTTATTTAAGTATAAAACCTTACGACGTCACAAATCTTGTTAATTTCTATAAAATCAACCAAACCATATTTAGTCTTCAAAAACTAATTCTAGGCCCCTCTAAACATGTATAAACACCAAATAAAATTTCAAGTCATGATTCAAACGATTACCCACAAAATGAATTAATTTTAATTTCAAAAATCCTAGTTAATTTAATTTAAATAATTAATCAACCAAGATTTCATGTTTAGCATGGCATAATCCTAAGTCTAGGTCCAAAATCATATTTCCATACAAGATCAACATTCTAGTTTAACATTTCCATGATCTAATCATGAGGAAACAAGAAAAATACATAAAAATCATCTTTTTACTCATGAAACCCTAGATCTATGATTAAAATAGTGATTTCTTCATCCCAAACTCTATATCTACCATAAAGATCATGTTTTTAACAAGATTTAATCCAAGAGGATCAAGTCTAACCTAGATCTAGAAAGATCCATGGAGAAAAATCAAGAAAAGTGGAATTTTTTACATAGAAATCATGTTTTTTACCTCAAGAACACTAGATCTATCAATTATGATGTTTTCTCATGACAAAACATGTATAAAAATGAAGTCTTCTTCAGCCATAACCTAGATCTATAAAGATATAACAAGTTCTCAACAAAAAAGTGTTATAAAAGTTTATGAAAATGAATAAAAATCCATCTTTTTTGTATAAAATCACTAGATCTATGATCTAAGATCTAGATCTAGGTTTAGAGTTACATAAAAATTAAATGTTGATGATGGGGGATGAAAGATTCAAGAAAATGGAGGTTCGGTTTCAGAAATCTAACATTTTAGACGAGAAACCGACACGAATCATGGCTCGAAATCACTAAACTTGGCCCAAAAATCTTCAAGAAACTTGACCCACTCACTCTCCAGCCGTTTTAGGATTTTTAGGTGGCTAAGAATTAGAATTATGGGGGCTGGAACGAGTTGATTTGCTTAAATACCCGTAATTTAGGTCAAAAAATGATTTCAACATTTTTTTTGTCTGTGGGTGTATCGCGAAGAACCAAAATGGGTTCTTCACGTAGCTCTGCACCTCTCTGGGGTGTCGCGCACTGTTTTCGCTCAAATTTCTTCGTTCTAGCTCCGATTTGACCCCTGTTTTTTTTTCTTTATAAATTCCTCATTTTAAGACTTCTAACATATTAACCACATTTGATCCACCCAAAAATGATATAAGATATGTCCCATAACGAATAACAATTGTTAAAATATCATACAAAATGCATTTTTGATTGGTTTTATCGTTTTTCTTGATTTTAAGTAATTTACCAACGTTTTGCGATCCGATCAAGTGTATGATGACTCTGTTGGATATTGGATGTCCAGACCCGACAACACCAAGAACCCGACCTGGTTAGACCCGTAAAAAGTTACACTGAGGGCAACGAGATATAAAAAAATATGCTTACTTGGTTAACCGGTAATTCACGAAAATATGTAATTAATTAATGTTTATTCATGATTAATAAACATGTATTTAATTATGAATAATTATCCTTGCGATAATAAACGGATAATAACGTTTTTGATTTATCGATTAAACGTTTACGGTGAATATAATAAATTAAATAAATTGTTATTTGAATTTATTAGTTCTCAGGTTTACGACTCTTGTATTAATAAACATGTTTTATTAAATTGTAAACATTGGTGGTTCGCATTGACTAGGAGTATTAACGAGGGACTGGTTTCGTAAAATCGAGGGCTTTAAATAAGCAAGTAAGGATTAGCGAAACCCTAATCCTCACTTGCGCCCCTCCCTCTCACGATCTCTCTCTCTTTCTCTCTCTCTCTCTATCTCTCTCTCTCTCTCTCTCTCTCTCTCTCTCTCTCTCTCTCTCTCTCTCTCTCTCTCTCTCTCTCTCTCTCTTGGCTCTCCCATCTCATGCCACCACCATCGCCACCCCTCTTCGCTTGTGGAACCCTTACCGTCCGCGATCTCCGAGTGAATACTAGGTGACTATTGCGTGTCGATTGAGGATTCATCATCGCATCCATCATCAGCCACCATCACCGCCACCGCCCTCTAGGCCGCCACCGTCGCCGTCGCCCCTCCTCCGTGGGCTGTCGTCAACATCAACCTAGGTCGCCGTCGCGACCTAGCGTGTCCCATTTCGCGTGACACCATAACCTTCCTTGCTCGTTATCTTTTTCAAAGACGCCAACGAAGCGAGCCTTGTCGCCATCATCGTTTCCTCGCCTCGGCTAATACCCTAGTCGTCGTTGCCGTCTTGAATCGTTGGTGCTCGCTAGTCGCCACCATAAACCGAATTGTTGCGATTTCCAACGAATCAAATCAAGTCGCTTCTTGCATTTGCAAAACGATTTGATCTGAGTGGTCAGATCAGCTTTTTCGTGAAGCCCTAGCGTCATCACATTGTCCCTCGGTGTCTCTAACGTTTGTTAGTTCACCGCCAAGGTATATCTAAACTCCGTTTTAGTTTAGATGTTTTAATTTTGATTAATGTAATCGTTAGTGTTTTTCGCGTTAACCGGTTTAACGCGAAATGGTGTTTGCGTGATTATTTTTGTGATCGTGATCCTGTTGACACGATTTCGACACCAACGGTTTGCGCGTCTAAAACTAGTTAAATTAATAATTCCGCTGTGTAACGGATTACCGGTTAATCCGTTTTAACTCTTAATTAACTAAACCTGATCGGTAATGTTTTAATCAAACCTATAAGTTTTTTTAACGTCACCGGACACCCGTATACCACTGTCCAAAATCTAACAGTGGTATCAGAGCCTAGATCACCACACGCAAACCCTAACCGGTCGGTTTTAAGCCGGTGGATTTCGCGAACTGGGGTTTAAACCCAAAAGTCATGAAAGTTAGACGAATTGCATTTCTACATGTTTGGTTGACTTAATTCCACCAAAATCTTTTAATTCGTTAATTGATTGTTTAACACGCATATTCGGCTAGACCCATATTTTGGTTGTGATTGGTTGGCGTTTTTGGTTTGGCCCATTTTTTGGCCCACTTGCATTTTGGTTTTGGATTGGCCCACTTGGTTTTTGGGTTCAAAAGTTGTATCAAAATAGATTAAGATTTTATTCTATTTTCTTGTGAATGTTCACCTTCACCTTAGACGAACGTGACGAGCATTGATGCGACTACCCCATCGTGGTGAGTGCTCTTGTCTAAGGACACTTCCCATCATGGCAAGTATCCACAACTGGAAGACCGACGAATATGTGTCTGTTTGCACGTGCGTTTTGGTTTCTTGTCGAAACCTCTTAAGCCGAATATGTGTCTGTTTGCATGTGCGTTTTCGTTGCTTGTCTTCAATCGTTTAACGCGCCAACTAAAACTCCATACTAAGTTTTAATTGGTTAAAACTGTTTTACAATCAATTGATTTGAGTCACAAAATATATTTAGACTCGAAATAACATAACCAAATTTTATTCGACTGTGATCTCGAATTTTTCGATCTTAGATATAGAACATTTAATAATTGGTTATTGCCTCGCGACGCGTAGTCTTTAATAAGGAGGTTATTAAATTGACTGTCCCGAGTGAGATAGGGTTCTTGAGTTATCTTAGTCAGACGTTTAATTAATTAAAACATTGACTAAATAATCCTATCTGGTAAGCCGCTAAACAGATAGATTATGCCATCCTAATGAAGTCTAACTTGGAACACATTTACCGATGCATCAGTGTTGGAGTATTCAACACCATACTTGGTGTTCACGGTATCTTTCAAAGTGTGTGCATTGGAGTATTTCAACACCGTGCATTCACACTGACCACTGAGGACATCTATCATTTTCTTTACGAGTACCTTATGTATTAGAGTATTTCAACATCGTACATCTGGTCATTCATAGACAAAATTGGCATGGATGAGGCTAAACGTATTTCGCGAATTAATTCGTGAAAGCCTCATAAACGGGATTTGTGACTGGTTTTCACAAGAGACATTCGTTGTCCATTCCATTACTTAGTTGACCGGTGATTGCACTTAGCACTGCCTTTGTGGGTCGACTACTAATTGGGTTCCCATATTCCTATTCAAGATTTGCTTGCCGTTTTTTAATACAAATATTACATCGAAACACTAAACAAATTGCCTATTGTTTTAGATGGCTAATGCTAACGCAAAAATCGAGGTTTTCCAGCTCAAGTCTCTCCTTGAGAAGGAGAAACTTGATGACACCAACTTCCTCGACTGACATCGAAATCTGAAAATTGTCCTGTAGATGGCCAACAAACAACATGTGTTGGAACAGGATGTGCCCGAGAACCCGGCTAATAATACGCCGGTTGGTCGCGCTGCACACGATGCACTGAAAAAGGATGTTAATTCAATGATGTGCCTCATATTGGCCACCATGTCTACTGATATTCAGAAGCATGGTTGACAGGACGACGTTTCAGATGATCGGGGAACTTAAGGGCATATTTGAAACCCAGGCTCGGCAGGAACGCTACAAAACCCATGTCAGGCTCATCACCTGACGAATGGCTGAAGGTAGCCCTGTCAGCGCGCATGTCCATAATATGACGGGTTACATCAACTAACTTGCGAAGTTCGATTACGTCATTCCTCGGGAAATGGCGACGGATTTGATCCTCTACTCTCTTTCCAGCGCGTTCACTCCTTTCCGGATCAATTTTAATATGAACAGCCTGGTTAAGGTAATAACCGAGCTTCACGACATGTTGAAGACTGCTGAGATTAATTTTCTTAACATTAACAACAACAAAAGCAAGTCAAAGGGTACTCGCCATCCAATCCGGAGGTGTCAAGAAACCTGAGGTTAAGAGGAAGCCTGGGCAAAGGAAGAAAGGCAAAGGCGTTGTTGCTAGAGGTTCTAGTAGCACCGGAAAGGCAAGTCAAGGGCTTCGAAGGCACCGCCGCAAGATGAGCGCCAGCGCTTCAAATGTAAGAAGACGGGACACTTGAAAAGAAACTGCCCAAAATATCTTGCCAAGGTGAAAGGGAAGAAGGCCGATGCAGGCGCTTCCGGAGGTATATATCTATTACCTCATGTTATAAACCACTTCACTTGATCCTTCAAAATATATGCTTGACATACTTTACATTTTGTAGGAACATAAAGTCGTAGAAAGCAAAAGAACCAAGAAGACATGACATCTTTGCATAATTGCAAACTTTGAATAAAGATCATGTCGTACTTTATATTATTGGTGGTATCTTTAGAACAACTTGCTTGTTTGTTTTTCCCTGGCGGGATCCAGGATAATACAATTTTTCTTTGGTTTGAATCTCGAACATGCAGTAAAGTTTCTGGTTTAAACTTATAACATATGCATGGTTTTATCTACACTTGAAAATATTTCACTTGGTTGGTAGATTAGATTCAAACATATATAACATGACACTAGCCTGGTGCTATTGATTTAATGATCATGAGACTAACCTAAATACAAAAGAAGAACGATTGTTCTATCTAAATCCATTTAGGCTATGACGTCTCTCGTTCTCATTGTACTTGTTAGAACAGGAACAACAACCTACCATGATTCATAGAACCTTATGGTTTTGAATTGCGTAGCTTGAAAAATCATTAAATCAAGTTGCACTTTTATGAATCACTTGCTTGATTTCCTCAATACAAACAATTGGTTCTTTGCTGAGTTCAAACGCTTGTTTGTATAAGTTCAAATCACCAATGTTACTTATGTAACACAATCACCTGTTTGATCATGTTATATGAATGCACTAAGTCCTGTGCATATGACTATCATGGTCATGAACAGATATATACGTACAAACACCTTGAAAGTCAAAGACTACAACTGGCTTGTACTCATAAGTGTTAAAATCCTGCTAAACACATGTTGCTTATATTATGAGGATTAAGTTTCATATTGGAAACTAATAAACACATGACTTATGACATGCCAATGGCCGCCGTTCACACCTTATACCCACGAATCATCTCCTCACCAAACACGTGCGACTCAAATTGGTTCAAATAAGAGGTCTTACGGGAGAACAAGTTTGAGTTATGCACGTCCACCTTTTGTGTGATGACTGAGAACTTTTCTTTTCTTTTCTTTGTGTCTAACTCATTAACTTTTACTGCGTTACGCGATTTTCCAGGACGAAAATTCTTCAACAAGGGGATACTGTGACAATCCGACTTTTCATGTCATTTTCTGACATTAACTGAATGTAAAATGTATTAAATGTTGTGTGAACATTTATGTGCTTATCTGCGTTGACTTTAGCAAATTAGGGTTTTGTGTGATCAATCACTATGAGCATGCACTAAGTTCAAACGTTTGATATTCTATGATTTCACTTTATGATTTTATGTGATATAATTGTATATATTTCACATGTATTTTATCATTCTATGTGAGTTTTAATTACTAAATCATAGATTTATATTTATGATTATATGTAAACATAAAGTATATAATTATAACATTTAGCCATAACTTTATGAGACTTTAAGAATATAGGTTACAACTTAAATAAATAATGGGGGGATTGAATTCTATGATTTTAATGATTTTATGTGATTTTAGAAGAATAATTGTGGAGTTATATCCATGACCTATTTTAGTAAAACGAGATTTATAATCCCTATAAACGTTATTTTTTCATACTTAAGACTCTTCAATCATATTTTGAGTTACAAAATATGTTTAACTTGTTATCTTTAATTAAAAATAGATTTCTAATACCTATATATATATATATATATATATTGATATAAAAATTTTAGTTTTACAAAAAGGTAAAAATATATATATCTTGAGTAGATTAATATATAAACTTATGCCATTGAATTTTTTTATTGAAATAATCGAATATTTTTATGATAACCTTTAATATATATAAATATACTTTGTCCTCGCAAACTTCGTTATTAACGTCACTCGAATATTTAGTTAAATATATATTTATTTATTTTTGAAACCCTTGAACTATATGATATTTAATATTGGTATATATTGTATTTTCTCGCGTTACGTCGATAATCGCTCGGATTTGGCACTTGTGCCATCCTCGACTTGATTTGGATTCCACGATAAGTCAGTTTTATCATTTACGTTAGACTTATTAGTTTATAGAATACACGCTTATACATTTATGCTCGTTAGGTGATTGATTGCTTACACAAGACTCGTTCTTTGCTACTTGAATTAACTGTTTATTTGGAAACTTTGCTGAGCAACCTAAGGTGAGTTTCACGGCCCCTTTTTACCTATTTTAATCATGTTGGGGGAGATTAACATGCAAACACTTGAACTGTTAGATATATATCACCTGAATGATAGTGACACACTTATTGAAAAGTCCTCACTTTATAGTTACTGTCAATGTGACATCAGCGGGAGCTTATTTAGTAGATCTGCTGGATTTGACAGCCCCACCTGGGTCAGTCGCTCTGGCACGATTGGATATCGAACGGGTGTTATAAACTTCTTAGTCTTAACGAGGCACAATTGAACTTGTCGAGCTTTAGTAACTGGATAGCTAGTTGATCTAGTCAAACGTGCACTGATTTCTTGAAAATAGTCTAGCTAACTATTGATATATTATATGGATTTTACCGAACCGTTAACTGATGAACTGATTAAACCTGTGAACTCACCAACCATTGTGTTGACATTTTAGCATGTTATTTCTCAGGTCGCTAAACTGGATTGCTTGCCACGAGCTAGGATGCACCACATAATGATCATTATTGTCCTACATGCATAATAGACTTTAAAACTTTTCAAACTGATTATCTTTTGGTTTACGCATGTTTTGGCGCTTGAACATTTATTACAACTTTTGTCATTTACGTTTCCGCATTTAAAAACACATTTACTTTGGTTTTACTTTTACATTGCATATAGACTGTTCGTATGGCTAATGTGTTCGATCCTGGTTTGTCACGCTCCCTGCGGCGCGTTGTCGCGCATGGGATTTTTTGGGGGTGTGACTGATTGGCATCAGAGCCATTGGTTATAGTGAACTAGGTTTGCATTAGTGGACCGACTATAGCCTTAGTTACACCTTAGTCATACACTCGAACACACACACTAGTATTTGACTATTTGACTATGTGTTACTTGTACTTATATATGTATATATATGGTATATATGCAGACATGGCTGGATGGATATCCGCTTCCCTATCATCCTCATCATCATCATCCCCATCCGTCACCAGTAGACGGGTTACTTCGGGTCCTACTACCCTAACTCATGGTAATTGGAGAATAACATCTGAGGGTCACGTATATGGAGAACCAATTGTCGTTCGTGGAAGAGGTAACGGAAACTGGAACTGGTATGAGTCACTTGTGGCTAGTTGGGTTCATCGGGACAAGTGCCACCTACTTCAACAAAGTCGTCGTCGACTCGGTTCTTTCTACCCGAACTGCCATATGCCATTGAACGAGTCGTCGCGGCAATGGTCTCTATGTTTGACCGCGTGCTCAAGGACATTAGGAGGCTATTTGATACGGTCGTAGAGCTGCAAGAAAATGGGGCTAGCACTATTCAGAAAATTTCCACACTTGAGGAAACCATGGAGGGAACTAATGAGCGTCAGACCGAGCATCAGGTGACACTGAGTGACACGTACTATCAGGTGAGTCATCTCACTGAGCTAGTGGAGGAACTCACAGCTCGGGTTGCTGAGCTTGAGTTGGCTAGGCAGGCTGAGCCTCCGGCAGAACCGGTTGAAGAACCTATTATGGAGGATCCCGAGGAAGAACCTGAAGAGGATCCCGAGGAAGAACTTGAAGAGGATCCCGAGGAAGAACCGGAGGAGGAGATGCCTAATGCATCCAGTGATCATGATAGCTACTGAGTTATTTGTTTTCACTTTTGTTTTGTTTGGTTGTTTGTTTTATCGGGAGGATGTTCCCAAGACTATGCATTTTGAATTTTGAATTTCTGTTGGATAATTTGTGAACGAGTTGCATTTTATTTGAAATGGGATTTACTATTTAATATGTGATTGTCTCTTGTGAAGTAATTTATTACTTATGTGATGGTTGTTGTGATTCATGTTATATCTTATTCTCATTTTGGGTAATTGCGAATTGAAGATAACGGCAGACGGAAATGTACCAAACATGACACCAGCTGAATTGGCTGCACTAATCAATCAACATGTGGCTGCTGCCTTGGCGGCACAGGCCCAAGGTGCAGGCAATGCAGGGCCACCCCAAGGTAACACAAAATTTGTGTTTTGTTGTTTGATGTGATGACACGCATTGGTAATCTATGATTGAATGGTTTTATGAATGTATGTACAGGTAATGCTACATTTAAAACTTTCATGGACTATAAGCCTAATTAGTTCAAAGGAACTGAAGGAGCTGTTAGCCTACTCCACTGGATTGAAAAAGTGGAATCTGCGTTCGAAATGTGCAACTGTCCTGAGGCTAGTAAGGTGAAATTTGCCACAGGTACTTTAGAGGGACCAGCTCTCACCTGGTGGAACATAGAGGTGCAAATGCAAGGAATTGAGGAAGCTAATGCCATGCCCTGGGATGAATTCAAAGAGTTGCTACAAGAAAAGTATTTTCCACGGGACGAGATCCAGAAATTGGAAACCGAGCTGTATAATCTCAAGATGGAGGGGTCTGAAATTGAAGCTTACACTACTCGTTCAAAATCTCTTGCGAATTTGTGCCCTAGAATTGCCACACCTGCTTACCGAAGAATCGAGCTGTATATTAAGGGTTTAGTGCCCCAAATCCAGGGAATGGTGACTGCCTCAAACCCTGTGACCATTCGTGATGCTGTAAGGATTGCCAATAGGCTCACGAATCAAGCAGTTGATCAAGGAGTCTTACCTCCTAGAAAAGGAACTTCTGGAGCCTCTGACAACAAAAGAAAGTGGGATAATTCTGGGAATCAGTCTGGAAACAAGTCTTCCAACCAGCAGAACCATCAAAACCAGAACCGCAGATTTAACAATTCCAAGAAATTTCTCATCCAATTCTCAGAAGCAGAGTAATCAAAATCAAGGACAACAGGGTTATGTGGGCAAGTACCCACAGTGCAACAAGTGCAACTACCATCACTATGGCCCATGCGACAGGTATTTGTGTGCCAAATGCGGTAATAAGGGGCATCAATCCAAGGATTGCCCAGCCAAAAAATAACGGGAAGCAAGTTCAGCAGGGTGAAGGAACTAAGACTGGTTTTAATTGTGGGAAAGAAGGCCACATAAAGAGAAATTGTCCTCAACTGAACGGTGGAAGCAACAATAACACCCAACACGGGCAACCGCAATGGCAATAATAACAACAACAACAATGGGAATAATGGGGGAAATGGTGCCAGAGGTTGAGTTTTTTTCATAGGCTCGGGAGATGCCAGAGCATATCCAAATGTCGTTACTGGTAAGTTTTCTCTTAATGGATACTATGCTCTAGTCTTGTTTGACACTGGTGCTGATAGAAGCTTCATAGCTACTAAATTTAGCAATATGATAAATGCCAACTTGACTCCTTTAGATGCTAAATACGTAGTTGAACTTGCTAATGGTAAACTTGTTGAGTCTACCCATATAGTTAAAAACTGTAAATTGGAATTGGCTGGCCATAAATTAGAAATAGATCTTTTGCCCATCTCCTTCGGAAGTTTTGACATTATTGTGGGAATGGATTGGCTATCCAAGAATCGTGCCGAAATCGTTTGTCATGAGAAAATCGTTCGAATACCATTGCCTAGTGGAGAATTGCTCTCGGTTCAAGGAGAAAAGTGTGGTACTGTTATGGGTGTGATATCTTTTCTAAAGACACATAAGTGTTTGCGAAAAGGACACGTTGCTATTCTCGCGAACATTTCGGAGAAATCAGAGGAAGAGAAAAGGATAGAGGATATTCCGATCGTGAAGGATTTTCCTGAAGTCTTTCTGGAATATCTACCAGGTTTACCGCCTCATCGAGAAGTCGAATTTCAGATTGATCTTGCTCCTGTAGCAGCACCTATTGCTCGTGCACCTTATCGTTTGGCACTAAATGAGTTACAAGAGCTATATACTCAACTTCAATAACTACTTGAAAAGGGATTTATTAGGCCCAGCTCATCGCCCTGGGGAGCTCCGGTGTTGTTTGTTAAAAAGAAAGACGGAACCTTTCGAATGTGCATCGATTACAGAGAACTCAACAAAGTGACTGTCAAGAATCGCTATCCCTTGCCCCGAATCGATGATTTGTTTGATCAACTACAGGGATCAAGCTATTATTCTAAAATCGATTTAAGATCAGGTTATCACCAACTGAGAGTCCGCGAGGAGGATGTCTCGAAAATAGCGTTTAGAACTCGTTATGGTCATTATGAGTTCATGGTTATGCCATTCGGGTTAACCAACGCACCGGCGATTTTCATGGACTTGATGAATCGCGTTTGCAAGCCATATCTCGATAAATTCGTCATCGTCTTTATTGATGATATACTGATATATTCCAAGTCTAAAGAGGAGCACGAACAACATCTTCGTTTGATCTTAGAGTTACTCAAGAAGGAGCAATTGTATGCAAAATTTTCAAAGTGTGATTTCTGGATGCGTGAGGTGCAATTTCTTGGTCATGTCGTTAATGATCAGGGGATTCACGTTGATCCGATCAAAGTTGAGGCAATTAAGAATTGGCCTGCGCCTAAAACACCCACGGAAATTC